>JAMLFT010001788.1:0-28718 GCA_026544285.1 Pachyrhizus erosus
TTTTAATAGAATTAAGAAAATAGTTAAATTTTTATATTTTAAAAATTTTATGAATAAAAAACATGATTTTTTTTTATTAAAATCAAATCAAGGTAATTTTTTAAAAATCAAAATTGTATTTAATTATTTTTATTTTTATTTTTTAAAAAATTTAATTTTTAAATGAATAAAAAAATAAAATGACTAATGTAAAAAAAAACATGTCATTCTATTTTATAAGAACTAAAACGTTATATAAACCTGCTTTTTTTTATATTTTTTTCTCAATTCCTACTGGTACAACTATTTTGGTTACACCCCTCTCACGTGTTGTTTGCATTTAATTACACAGGAAATTTAGGAGATACTTAATTAATAGTTGAAAAATATTTTTAGATATTAAATGTAATTTTAAAAAATAAACTTAATTTTATGATATGTTTACTTGTCTTTAAAAATAACTTCGCACATTAAATTTTGTCTACAAACATAGTTTTGTAGAAGCAAATCTTAGATATTTTTGCACACTCAAGTTTAATGACAATTTAAATTTATAAACTTCAATTCAAACATTTAGTTAGATTGTGGTTGTTTAGCATATTAAAAAGAATATAATTAAATTATAATATTGGTCCTTTTATTTTTTATTCATAATTTAAAAACTTTATAAATTTTGTTCAATTCTTAATTATGCATATGTTAAATTATTTTATTTTTATATTTTAAATAAATTATTTTTAATAGTACATTAAATGAATATGTTAAATTTAGAGTTAAATTATATTAAAATAAAAAAAATAATGCATATGTAATATTAAATATTAAACTCAAATTATGAATTTTTTAAAGTATGAGGATTAAAATAAAAAAAATTGAAGTCACATATTAGTAATTTAAGAATATCAAAATTGTAATTTAGTAAAAAAAAAAATTGAAAAAGGAACGTTTTCAATTTCACATTTTCATATGTTAAAATTCGAAAAAAAAATTCATTATTATAAAATTTTTATATAGTTTAAATAAATTTTACGTTCATATAAAATAAGATATTTTTATTTTAGTCTTTTAAAGTTTTTTTTTGTTTTAGACATTTAAAGTTTAATTTTTTTATTTTAATCCCTCATTATCAAGTAATACGCAGTTGATCGACCTCATTAATTTATCACATCATTAAAGAGTTTAATAAAGACAATTACCTGTATTTTTATTTTTATTTTTGTAAATTATATTTTTAAATTTTTCATCAAATATTTTAATGTTATTAACTATTTTGAACATATGAAGATTTAAAAATACAATTTACAAAAAATAAAAATACATGAGATTTCCTTATTAGATTCCTTGACAATATTATAAGTTAGTGAATTGTTAATGTTATAGTTACGTTATCATTTAACATTATTACTTAACAACAAAAACTAAAAAAAAATATATTAAAAGGACTACAACAAAAAATATTTAAAGAACAAATTTTTTATTTTATTTTATAGGAATCAAAAAGTTATTTAAGCATATTTATATTTATCTTTCTTTTTATTTTTATGGTAAAAGATGAATATCCATGCTTATTATTTATTTTTACTTGCATATTCCCTCTCACATGTTATCCACACTCAATTATCCAAAAGATTTTGATCGTGTTTGTTTAGGGTATAAAAAGGATTCTTCAAAATTTCTCATGTTTATTATAAGTTATGAAAAAATATTTTTAATAACGATTGATTCTCATCAATAATATTTATGTTTATCTCTTTTATTATTTTCATAATAAAAGGTGGATATTTTACATTTTCATGAGGATAGGTTTTCGGTAACATGTGAATAAAAGTTACTTTCAATTGTAACTATCTATTATCTTTTCATCCTTTCACTTTAATTTTTTCATTTTTATTAAATAATTTTAATTTTGTTTAATTTCCAAATGTCAATAAAACATATTCATTAGAATAAAATATTCTTAAGCCTAATATTTTATAGGAATATGATTTTTTATAATGCAATATTATATATTGAACAAATGTGTCCTTATTATGTTTGATTTTTATATTATTTTTCATCGTAACATTAAATTAATATTGAAAAAATTATATTTATATCTTTTGAGATTTCTTTTGATTGTACATGTCACATGGTTTTCATCTGCTAAATGAAAGACCAGATTTTAAAAGACATTATTTACCAAATTCCTAAGAGCTTATGATGACAAAAACAAAAATTCAACCACCAAAACAAAATATCTTGAGGCATTGAATAAGAATTTCCATTAATAATACATAATTAGTCACTTGAAGTGTGAAGAATAAGAACCACTTGTAGTTGTCTAGGAATGCATAACACCAACAAGAAGAATTGTTTTTGAAATATTTGCCAAAAACAACGACGTATTGAGATTAGTCTCAGTTGGCAACATTCGATAATGATAATGCAGAGCATTCACCTTGAATAGTAGTAAACCAGAATCATTCCTCAAACAAAAACATGCTTAATTCAAATGAAAACAATAACAACAAAAAAAAACAACAATAGTTATTACGAGAGTGTGTACGTCTAGGGTGTAGGTAGAAGAGCATAATGGAAAGCATGATGGAAGGACTTGTTAGTGGGAATGAAAATTGAGCCACAAAGGAAGCTAATAGGTTTAGGAATGGCGATTGCCAACATTCTAACGAACACTAGATCCTTGGAATTCTCATAGTTTGATGACAATGATAATTGTGATGATGACAATACCTTTGTCAAGTTGATTCATTCCTAAATTTGCAACTATGGTTGCATGAGAAAGTTGAGACAAATGGTTGAAACCAAAACCCTCGAAAAGGGATGTAGGGATTGTGTTTCGTTTTACGTTTATGAGCATGCATGCATTCTTGTAATTGTTATTTTCGAGTTAGTCCAATAATGATTGCTCTTTGAAAATTTCTTATTGATTTCTTTTTTCTTATATTTTTTTTTAGCTTAAATAAGTTTTTGGTCTTATTTAATTAGGTGATTTTAATATTAGTTTTTTAAATAAGATTTTGGTCTTATTTAATTAGGTGATTTTAATATTAGTTTTTTAATGTTTTTTGTTTTAATTTTAATGATTGTTTTTGTTTTAGTCCTACTAAGAAAGTAAAATTTAAAATTTAAAATCTTTGAAGGAATAAAACCATTAAAGAATTTTAGAGGACTAAAATTCAAAAACATTATTTTATAAGAACCAAAAGGTCATTTAAGCATTTATTATATTTTTTTCTTGGTCTCTACTTTAGGGTGGCACAATCATTTTGGCTACACCCTCTTTCACATGTTGTCCATGCTTAATTAGATATTAGGGCATGTTTGATTTACTGTTGAGAAAATATTTTTGGATGTTGAACGCATTTTTTAAAACTAAAATTAATTTTAGGATATCTTTAGTTTTCTATAAAAGCATGTTTGCACATTAAATTTTCCCTACAAACTTAATTTTGTAGAAGTAAGCCTTGGGTTGTCTTTACAAACATAAGCGTAACCAAAACTTAAGTTTACAAACTTCATTTAAACATATAGTTAGGTTTTGATTACTTATCGTATTAAAAAGAATTTAGCTAAATTGTAATTTTTGTCCCTTTATTTTTTATCCATAATTTAGTCTCTACATATTAAAAATTGATTTTTTTGTGTCCAATTCTTAATTTTGTATATTTTTATTAATTAATTGAATTATTTCTTAATGGTATCTTAAATGAATATGTTAAGTTTAGGGTGAAGGGTTAAAAAATACACTAGATGGAGAATTAAATAATGTGTGATTTTAAAAAGATTTTCCTAATCATTTTAAAAAACTAGACTTATAATTTTAAGAAATAGTTTGAAAGCTTCAAACATCCAAAACAAGAGAAAATGAAAGATAGATAAAATACTTGTTTTATACTAGTTCACTCAAACTCTAAGCTACATTCAAATCTCCTTTAACCTTATAAGGGTTCCACTAACGAAAATAAGGTTATTATAAGTATTAACTTTGCAACTTTTGGCTAGAGGTGGGAATAGGCTAAGCTTTGTGTAAATAGGCTTGACCTATTATAAAAAAAACTAAGTTCTTGCTTGACCTATTAGCCTATCAAAGCCTTTTTTTAAACTTGACTTGACCTTTTTAAAAGTTTGTTCTAACAAATTAGCCTATTTAAAGGCCTATTTTATATAAAAAAAATTCGCTGAACAAATTAGTTTTTATTTAATTTAGATATCACTATTATAAATATTTGAGTTATGAGACAAACTTAATAAATTAAGAAAATGAAATCTATTTTAATTATAATGTTTTATATCACATATATTTTATTTTATTTATGATATGAGATTATTAATTTATTAAGATAATAAATATAAAGTATAATATGTATATTCATTTTTTATTATATTTAAATGAATAAACAGGATGACCTATTAGACTTAATAGGATTTTTTTTATAAGCTCAAACTTAATCTATTAGCTAAATAGGCTCTTTAAAATGTCCAAGTCTGGTTTTTTGTTAAATAGGTTAGGCTAAGCCAAGCTTTAAAAAGGCTAGGCCAAAGGCCTTTATTGGCAGTCTCGCCTTTTCCAATCCCTACTTCTAACTTTCTTACAAGTATTCTCAAAACTACTTCTAACTTAGCTAAGTATATTTTTACTATCACTTTGTCTACAAACTTAATCTACCCAAATTAAGTACCCATGTATTCTTTAATCCCTAAGTCACTCCTAGCTTTTTAAAGGTTTAATACAAATAAAGAATTTACTTACAATATGAAGATATATAAATAAAGTGCAAATACAAGATAACTTAACAAAGCTAAGGATATATAACTATTTCATGGCAAAGTAATTTGAGATAAGATTCTTTCAAATGGTGCATTAGTTTCTTCGATCTTCATATCTTCAGGTGTATGTAGGTTTGAAGATTGAAGTATCCATTATGAGATAACATCTACCTCTTCTTCCTGTTCTAGATGTGTATTAAATGCATGGGCTCTCGCATATGAGTTCATCATTGTTGGATGTTCATACTTGTCTTAAAGGAGATAAAACACCCTCGTCCTTTCTTTCCTTTTTTTATTAGCAAGGATTTAACAATACAACTACTCTTTTGAACATTCTTACTCTTATCTTTATTAGAACCAAAGAAGCGATGAACGTTCGGCTCCTAAATATCTATGATTTTGATTATCACAAAAAAAATATTATAATTTGAGATAACTAACAGTTTGTTAAGTTCTAATGACGGGGATTTGTCTTATGGAAATATAAAGGTTGTATTTCTATATTTAGACACATAATATTGAACTAAAATGATAAGTGTCCAATGCGGTAAAATGTTGGATACATCTAGTACTCTTTTACTAAATTAAGCATTCAAAGTTTTAAAATGGATGATACATCCAAAGATGTATGTTTTCAAGTATATGTTGAATGAACCTTATACGTCCAAATTTGTTTTTACCTTTGGATGAATAAATGATCTACTTACTTAAACCTCTTATAAGTCCAAACCTCTAGTAAACATCTCTTCTTAAGAATAAAGTGTTCTTCCTTTTTCATATCCTTAGCATTGTTAAGTTAGTTGTATTATGTGTCTGTAAGATCTTGTCAAAGCCAAAAGTGATTTGGTGAGAAAAGAATACTTGGACACTTAATTAGGTGATTAAGTTATATAACTAGAAATGGCAACAAACAATTACTTGGGTTGAGTCAGCTAGAAATGACATAAAGAATACTTGTATTTTAAGCCTAAAGTGGTTGATTCAAAAGTTTAAAGTGAACTAGTATAAAACAAAATGTTTTTGCTATTGCTCTTCCATCACCTTTTAGATGTCCAAAGGATTACAAACTTCTCTCATCTTTTATATACATTTTTTTCGAAAAGATTATGAAAAGGTTTTTAAAATCACATTCACACTATTCAACCCTTCTTCTAGCATGTTTTCTAACGTTTTAGTTGGTATTAGAGCTTTCCTTTAGGGGTTGAACATTTAACAGTGTAGAGGACAAAATATCCTAAAATGGAGAACGAAAGGCATGCCGCCAATAGACCACTTTTGTTTAAAGGAGTCAACTATGACAATTGGAAACATAAGATGATAACTTATCTAGAATTATGTCATATTAACATGATGAACGTTGTGGAGAATTAGGATTATATTCCTTATGATGAAAGTTTAAACGAGATCCCTAATATTAAATGGATAGAGGATCAAAATGTTAGATTTTTGCTTAACTCTAGAGCCAAAAACTTCATGTTGTATGCTCTTTCTAAATAAGAATATTGCAAGGTGCATAGCTTTAAGAGTGCCAAGCAAATATGAAACATTATTTCTATCACCTACATATGAACATAGTGAAGAGGACCAAGCTCGACTTGCTTGTCAAAGACTATGAATTTTTCAAAATGGCATAGAACAAAGATATTTAATTCATGTTTAGACGATTCCAAACCATCGTTAATTAGCTTAAAGTTTTGAGAAGGCATTATGAGAACTTTGATCATGTTAACAAAATTCTCATAAGCTTACCCAAAAGGTAGAGTACTAAAGTAACAATTGTTAGAATGTTCAAAAATCTAGACAATTTCTCAATAGAAGAGCCGATGAGAATTCTGCGAATACATGAGGTAGAGCTCGATCAAGACAAAAGAAGATGTCTCCCTCTACCTCTAAATTTATAGTGGTAAACAAATCCACCAATGAATGAAATGAGGAAGAGAACTCTAAAGATGATGAAATCTTTTTTATCACCATAAAGATCTAATCTATATGGAAAAATAAGGGAGGCTCTTGATCGAAGAATTATTCTAAAAAGTTATTCAAAGAGACCAATGATAAACATTCATAGTCTACTATGAGTGTAAGAAACTTGACCATTTCAAATATGGGTCCTTAGTTGGCCAAGGAATAAGAAAATAAAAAATAAAAAAACCCTTCTTTAAGAAAAAGAAGAAAGGATTAATGGCCACATAGGAGGATCTAGATGAAGATACACTTGATGAGGAAGGTGACGAAGAAGCTAACTTATGCCTCATGGCAAACGTCTCCTTTAAAGTAGACGAAGAATAACATGATGAGGTAAACTTCTTTGATCTTGACTATCTATGAGAAACTTACCATAAACTTCTTTCTAATTAACCTCTTTTATCTAAAGCTTATAAGGATTTAAGTAAAAAATATTCAAAGCTTCCTAAAAAGCATAATGCTCTTATTTTGAAAAATAAAACTTTAGAAGAAGAGAAAACCAAATGTAAGGAAGATCTCTTTTCAAGTTAGAAGTCAAAAGAAGTTGAAAACATCAGGATGAGGTAGATGACTGGAAAAAAAATCTATCTAAATTTCTCAAGGGGTATGAAGACCTTTCTAAAATTCTAAAGTATGTTAGACATCCCTCTAACAAATTAGGTCATGGTTGTAAAAGCAAGAAAGACGTCCATCATAGACATACTCATGTATGTTATTTATGTGGTAAACGTAGACATATAACATCCAAATGTAGAAGACACTTGGCCAAAAGAAGCACATTCAAAGCCTCAAAATCATGATAAATTGAATTTATAATGAAAAAGCAATGAAAAATGAAGAAATAAAAATTAACGGCGAAATTTGGAATAGAAATCATATCATAAAATTTGAAAAGCTTGTATGGAACAAACTAATTAATTTTAACATAAGAATAACATGTATAAAATTAAATAGCAACTTTAATTAGTTAAGTCATTTAGTGTCATAAGATTTAATCTAAGTTACAAATCTCATATGGTGATGAGATATAAATAATTACAAATAACATGACTAGTTTAACTAAGATTTTTGGATTGGTACTAGAGGAATGTCACTACATGTGACTTCCTTTACATGCATTGTGTTAATGATTGATTGATCTATTTGAATTTCATTTCAAGAGATGTTAAATTGATTGTCTATAGAACTAGATGAGTATCTGTCATGTATAATTGATGATGATGACGTCAACGATAGACAATCAACAATGTTAGGTGAAGAATTGGTGTACAACGAGCCTCAATTGTGTTATGGATCAATGAAAGGCCATTGATCCTAGGGCCTTGAGCCGAAATGATGATGTTTGAGGTCGAAGAGTTTGAGGCCATAAAGCCTGCATGGTACAATGACTTTTTTATGAAATTGATTGTATGTGGAGACATATTATGTGCCTTAAGGAGCTTGTCATATTGATAGCAATTATCTAAGGCTTAGTCGTGGAGGTAGTAGTAGGGATAGTTGTCGATTTCAGTGCACAATGACGAGTGATGTAACATCTCTAACTAAACTTCATTTTAATAAATAAAACTTGATTTTAGATCGTTTTGTTCAAAATATACAATTTCTTTAATAGAAAGGAAACGTAATGTACAAAACTTTTAACACAATTTCATATTAATTAATTCGTAAGTTAGGTCAAATCAAATTAACACACTCATAGGTTCCTAAAAATCCAAGAAAATGATTACAAATGTATAGAAAGGTTCTCTTTCTGATTCAAGAAAAGTTGTACAAGATCCAATTATTGTGCAAGTGTTTCACATTTAAATCAAAAACTACCAAGTAATTAAGTTTAGGCAAAACATAGTAAATCTATTGGCAACTATAAATGTAACATCCCATTTTTGACATAGTAAAATTATGAATTTAAATTAGAAGATTTGTCTTTCCTCAATTAAATATTTTAGTTTAATTAAAATAGGAATTAGAAATTTATATTGTATGAGAAAATATTATCTATTTAGTAGATAAGATTTAGAGAAAAGGGAGAATAAGAGAAAGAAATTTTAGTTAGTTAAAAATTAAATAAAATTAATAATATATCAATCAATTTTAAATAGAAAATATATTCTTGAAATGTTTAGATAAAATAAAAATTAAAGAAGGAAAAAAATAAGAATTAGAAAGTTAGAATATAAATTTTTAGGGATTAAAAATAAATTTTTAGGAATTAAATATAAATAAATACATATATATTTTTAAATAAACTAAATAAATTTTATCAAATAAAATAAATATTTGGTGAGGCAAAAATTCAAATCAATGAAAGACAATATAAATAAGTTTATAAGACTTATGAAAAATTTTAGAAATAAAAAATAAAAAAGTTAAAAATTAAAAATAGAAAATAAAAGAAAAATAAAAAGAGAAAAAGAGAAGGAAAATAGGAAAGGAGCCAGGGCTAGGTTGAACCTAGGACCTACAAGTAAAGAGATTAAGAGGCAGAGATTAGACAGTTGAGCTACCCATTTTGGATAGCAAAAGAACGACCCAAGAAGAATAAAAGGTAAAGGCGTTGGTTAAAATGAGAAATAAATATTTGGGACACAGGATGGTTGTTTGACTGTTAAGTCCATCGCTGTTTATTTTTACAAATAAAAGATACTTAAGCTTTCTTCCAAAGTGTCTTACTATCATTGAAACAACTTTGTCATCCTCTTCCTCGAAACACAACACCGCCATCACTTTTCTTCTTTCTTAGAACCTCTACGCCATACCCTGCAACACTGCTGCTTGCGTCTACCTCTTGCGATAAAATAAACAAACTTAGGTAGCAGAAAATGCTATATAAGCGATTGAAGAATCAAATTTTCAAAACATCAAACCGTGAAGTATCCGTTCAAAATTCTCCTCGAATTTTCACCCTCTTTGCTTCGTTCCAATTCAGTTAGCTTCTAAATTGTTCATGCTATGATTCTGTTGAAGAAATTTGAAGAAAAGTTAAAGGAATCACAGATTTGCACCATCATCAAAGCTTCATGGATCCTCGCTAGAAAAACTTGAGAAAGGTAGGAGGAGTTATCTTTTCTTCAATTTCAATTGCTAAAAACATCCCATGCTATTTGAATTAGAATTTCTAAAGGTTTGATGAGTTGTCATGATCGAATTCTTGAAAAATGATTTGAGTTGAAATTTTTGAATTATCGAATTCAACGTTGATTGAATTCATCTAATACATCTTGTATGATTAAATTACGAACGAGATAAGTTTCATCTTGGACATTTGAATAATTCTAAATATAGAAGTGCTCAGAATTTTCACAAAAAAATTGAAAATCATCAAGAACCAAAATCACGTTCCAATTTCTGATCAAAATTCAAATCTTCACAAGTTTACAGTAAACAAACATGTAATAGATAAGTTATATGTCATTGAAAGAATCAAATTGATTGCACAATAGCTACAGAATTAACAGGGAAAAGATTAGGAGAATTTCAATATAGTTTTGAACCAAAATAAACCTCTGATTTAGAGGTTGAATAAGAAGGATGGTCAAATGACCATTTTGCCCCTAGGGTGGAAAAATTACCAAAATACTCCAAGGCCAAAAAATTTGAAATCTTTTGTTAATTTCATTATTAAACCTTGGAAATGGATATAAAAGGTATCTCTAATAAAGCTCTATGACAAGATTACTAAATACTAAAGTGATTTAAATTTTAATCTTTATAAAATTACCAAAATATCCCTATGTATGAAAATTTGAAAATTTAACTATATTATTAGTAAAAATGAAGGGAAATATTGTTAGAATTTTCTTCATATGAACCTAGAATAATTATGTCATTATTAGAGGTTGAAAATCCTTAGAAAAATGAATTTTCCCAAAAATGACCAAAATACCTCACGTTATAAAAATTAAAATTTATCACTATTTTGGTTATTTTAAATTCAAGGAAAGATAATCTAAGCGACCCTAGTGATATTAGTCACTCTTATGACATTTTTTTAGATCAAAAATGTGATAAAAGATTTTTGAAAGAATAAATTTTATAAAATGACAAAAATACCCCTTTTAAAAGAAAACTACTAAAATACCCTTTTTCAATAGATTTTCCAAATTATTTAAACAAAGAATCAAAACCTTCTTAGATATATATGTCCAAAACAAATATATATGTGTGTAGGAAGGAATTTGAAAAGAAAAGTATAAAATGACCATTTTGCCCCTGTGTTGTTGTTTGATTGTAATATGTTTTATTGATTGATGTGATCATAAATTTTGGTTTTAAATGAACTGAATTGATAATAGAGATATAATCTACTACCTCTACTTCTAATAAAGGTTACATACTCCTAATGACTGTCCATATGAGACAATAAATTTTTGAAATAAGCTTAGGATAGAAGATGAATTGAAAAATTCTCAAACAATTATATTTATTAAATGATTGCAAAGTAAGAATGAGATATGGATGATATCCAAAGATATTTTGAGATATATGATCAGTACTAAGGAAGAAGTTGACAAAAGAAATAAGGAAGATAGATTAGATTGAGAATCCTAACGAGAGGGAAATAAGAATGGAGAATACAAAGGTTAACCTTAAAAGGTACTTGAGGAATATACATAGTCTCTAGTGAGACTTAAGGGGCAGATATGGTGTCAAGTTATGAACCGCTTAGAGTGAAGAGGGTGTCATAAAACCGGCTTGGCATCCCCGACAAAGCAAAACATTATCAAGATTCGGTTGAGAGTATCCTAACCTAGTACCAAATAGGATATATAGTCCCAATCATCAACCTAAGATTGCAAACTTGGACTATTATTAACACGCTTGTGTAAGTCCTCCCGAAGTTAGTACTAATGGAGGCAGCGAAGGGCCCTAAATCGAGTAGAATCCCTAATTAGGCACGATACGGTGAGATGAGAATTTACGTTAGTTAGAAACCCTTTTTATGTGTCTGTTTGCCAAAGGATAGATGGCTTACTCCTACAACCCCATATTTTTCAAATATAGATGGCAGAAGAATTTCAACCCCTATTTCACCTGTTCATAATACCACTGGAAGGGATATGGACTCATGATAGAATTAAGGGAGATAATACCTTTATAGGCTATGTTAGGTTTACCTTTAGGCCTACCAACATTATGTTGTCATGGTAGTTTCATCATATAGATCTACTTGTAATTTTATCTCAAACTCCGCCTCTCAAATTTGTTAGTGTCCCTACAACACGACAACATACTCAGACTTCTCCACACCCACAATCCTCAATGAGTTCAGTTCGAGCAGATGATCCAGATAGGAGGGAAGATTCTTCAGAGGAAGGGGATCCTTCTAAAAGATTTGACTATATGATTTGAATTTGGAAAACTATCTATATTTTATCTTGTTTTATCTACTAACACATTGTGGGAATGTAATAATAATTTTACTTATACTTTAATCTGTCTTGTATATTAAATTGAGCATGTCTTGAATGAAGTCAAGTTGAACGAATGTGTGAAATGTTATGTTCCAAAAAATTGTAATTCCCCTGGCGAGTTTAGATTTAAAAATTTACCTGTGACAAAATTACCTGGATATACTTTCTTAAAAATAAAAAAAAATAAAAAGGGGCGTTATAGTAAATGTAAATTTCAACTTGGACTTCAATCAAGATAAAATACACTATTGTGTTTTCATATTTAACAATCACTAGGAGCCACATCAATAGTGTACCAATATACACACCAGGGATTTGCAAAAATAAAGTTTTACAAAAAAGGGATTTACAAATGCCCATATACAAAAGAACATAAGATCTAATATATTTGTTAGTAATATCCTAGTTAGAATAGGGGAAGTAAATCCTATTTATATATCCTAATAACTATGTATTATCATCTCTATCTATGCCAACCCCTTAGAAGAATCCTCCTATTCAGAAGAATCATCCTCTTGATCTTATGTTATTGTCTCTATGGGGATTGACTCATCCACAAATGGATAAGCCGATTGAATCACACTCTAGTCCACTGGATGTCTCAATAGTAGGAATCTGCACATCATACACAAGTCAAAAAGGGGAAAAGTTGAATCTAGAAGGACATTGGTAGGGGAATGGACCTTTCCCGACGGTCTAGCGGATGAAGTAGTCGATGCACATGTGTAACTAATAGTAGGAATCTAGGTCAAAATGATGGGGAGATCAAGATGTATGGGTCTTCCGTGTGGGGTGTCTTTTGGCAAGAGAAATGTGAAACACACCAAACTCGTGAATATATCCTCCTCAAATAATGGGTCATGAACCCATTTCTCCTCTATGGGTTGTAATGGTAGCTAAAAAATTTGTCATCCTCCTCGAATAACGGGTCATGGATGTAACATCCTACTTTTATATTAAATAAAATATTACCAAAATATCCCTCCTTTCAAAAATTTCTTTTTAATTTATTTTAAATCTATTTTAAATAATTTAGGCCCCTAATGGTCTCTAAAAATTTAACCTAAGACTGTAATAAAGGGGGGGAAACAGATTAAAAATTTTATTTTGCTCAATTTGGTAAAAATAAAAATTATTTTTACAAAATTCCAAAAATACCCCTACTTGATAAAAAGTTATTTCTAGGCTCAATTTGGAAATAAAAAGTTAAGAACAACCTCAGAGCCCCTTCATCACACTACCTAAGGTATATAACATTTTTTTAAAATTGAAAAATCATTAAAAATAAAATTATATTATGAAAATGACCATTTAGCCCCTTCGATTTTAAATTATTTAAGTGGTCTATTAAAAATTCATTTTTATGATTAGAAAGTAATCTATTTGCTATGAAATATAAAGTATTTTATTTCTAGAAGCATTAAAAGTACAATTCCAAGAAACAAGGTTGAAATAATGATTTTTGAGAAAGTTACCAAAATACCCTTGAAAATAAATAGATAAAATATTTAACTTTGTGAAGGATATAAAAACTTCTATGATTATAGACACAAATGAAACATTCAAATCTCATAGTAAGAAGAAGACAAGAAAAAATTCCATGAATTTTTATGAGAAAAATACCAAAATACCCTTAGACCTAATTGTATTCATTAATTTATAATTTCTTCTTAAGAAATCCTATAAAAAAAAATGACCTGAAAACTCTATAGTTAGGATACTTGGATATTTAACTCAAAAGAATAAGGGTTTCTTAAAGAATTATTTAAATATAAGGTTGAAAAGTAAAAGCAACCTTCTGACATAAAATTCCAGTAAATATATTGATGGTAAAATAAGTATTCAATGAACATTATATGGTGTTAACAAAATGAATATGACACCAAAAATTATAGAGAAAAGACAATTATTACTATCTCAGTTCAAGAAATGAATAGATTGATAAGTCTTCATAAATCGAAGAGATCCTCCTTAGGCCAAAGACAGATCTAGTAATGGCCAAGTAAAAAGCAAGAATCTTCATATTATAAGATTCCAGGAATCTAGTACCTAGAAGACTTGATCGGTAGAAGTAAGGATGGATAAATAGAACGAAAGTGAAATTAAAGAATGAAGAAAGTGAAATGGGTTGACTACAGAACCTGAGGAATGTATGCAGGCTGTGGAAGTCCTTGGGGATGTTTAGGCACTAAGTTTGTGAACTGCCCAAATTAAGGAGTCACAAAGCCGGCTTGGTAACCCCGACAAAGTATAGCATTATCAAAGTCAGTAGAGAGTATCTGAGCCATGTACCAGCTTGAGATATGTACTCCTGACTGTCACCCAAAAATATTACAACTCATGGACTCAATATTACGATTCGCTTAAGTCCTCTGGCAGTAGAAGTAAAGAGGTAGCGATGGATCCCTAAATATGTTAGTAATTCACTAAGTAGGGCACGAAACTGTGAGATTAAGAGTATACGCTTTTAGGTACGCCCATATTGTATGACTACTTAAGAATTGAAGATTCGCTCCTACACTAACCCTTTTCGGAAAAAATGTCTGAAGAATTTCGCTTGTTATTCCACTTATCCATCACTCCTTTGTGTGGACAATAGACAAGGGATTCATTATATCAACTAGATACCTATACTAGATATGTCCGTTTTACTTTCTTCCATGCAGCTTCGGTTGCTCCCACTTCTTATGAGTAGATAGACCTCCCTATTGTACTAACTTAAGTGGAGCCGCCACAAGTGTCTGAATCACCTCCTAGTTTCTCATTACATCCTAAGAGGAGACGTCCCAACAACTCTTCCTCGAGTCACACTAGACATAGAGTGGTCAGGTCTGCTCCCAGGATTGATTCCTCTAAGGAAGAGGATCCCTCTGAAGACCCGGGAGACAAAGTTTAGAATATTTCGCTTTGTATTGTTAATGATGTAATCATGACTTTTATTTAGTTAATGAAAGTAGTCTCTTATGTATGTGTGTTTTAGTAATGAAAATGAGATTGTTACAATTAATGGTATCAAAGCAGTTTATCCTACTTAGGACATAGGTGTGGACCTACTAAAAAATTAAGGATGATAGAAAATGAGATGATTATTAGAATATTCTATGAATCTAATCATAAGTTACATCTTAGGCACAAAATGGCAGGAAGACCTACCAACTCAAATACCCAAAATATCCTAGAAAGGATAACTCAAGTATTAGAGCACATGACTAAAGAGCAAGAAGAAGAACTTGTTGAGTACAAAGGGTTAGCAGTTTTCAGGAGAAATAACCCACCAAGATTTAATGGATCATTCAACCTTGAGGGAGCCCAAAATTGGATTGCTAAAATTGAAAAGATTTTTACAGCAATGTCTTGCTTAGAAGAACATGGGGTAAATTTTTCCACCTTCATGTTTATCGGAGAAGCTGAAAATTGATGGAATGTAACAAGAATCACTCTTCCAAAAATAGATAACGTGATAGCTTGGGAAGCTTTTAGGCAAAAAATTTTGGAAAAATATTTTCCAGCGGATTACCGACAAAAGAAAGCCAGAGAGTTTTTAGAACTAAAACAAGGAAACATGATGATAGGTGAATATGCTGCTAAGTTTGATGCACTATTAAAATACTAGCCTTACTTTGGAATATATGATGGAATAACTATTTGTTCACAATTTGAAAATCGACTTCGAGCAGATATTAAGCAGGTTATAGGATACCTCCAAATTACGGATTTTCCTACCCTAGTTAGTAAAAATAGAATTTATGAAGAAGATTGTAGGGCCCGACAAGCCCAATGGAAATTCGGAGGTCCATCAAGGAATTTTAGATGAGTTTTTAGTCAACCTTCAAGAAAACTGTATTAAAAACCAAACATTCCCCAAAAACATACGCTCCCAAGAACCCAAAGTGTAGGTAGTTCCTCCCCTGTTACTATAGGAACAACAATCCAATGTTTCAAGTGTGGGGGACCACACTTTCAAAAATAATGTCCACAAGTCCCCATCTATCAAAACTGTGGTAAAAAGGGATACTTGAAGGAAAATTGTTGGTCACTCAAGAAAGAAGTCCCAAGTGCTAGTAAACCTTCCAAAGGATCAGTCAATTAGGGGACGGAGAAACAATCAACATCTGGAAGAATATTAACCATGAGTGGATCGGAAGCAGAAAAATCTGACGATCTCATTCGTGGTAAGTGCCTCATAACTAATAAGTTTGTTAATGTGTTATATGATTCAGGCGCTACCTATTCTTTTATTTCTATAGATTGTGCAAAAAGTTTGTCTCTGATTACTAGTCAGTTACTTCAACCCCTAGTACTCAGTACTCCCACCAATAAGTCAGTAAAAACAGATTCAGTATGTTTAAATTATGTCATACATGTGGAAAATCAGGAATTTACACTCAACGTAATTTGTTTACCATTACTGAATCTAGATATAGTAATAGGAATGGACTGGCTGTCAACCAACCATGTCATTTTGGACTATCATAACAAAACCTTACACTTTAAAGACTCTAAAAGCAAAATAATTAAAAACACCAGAAAAATAGAAAACTCCCCAAATCTTCTTAACCATGCTAACAGAAGAAACAAAGATGGAAAAAAAATTGAGAACATTCCAATAGTTCAAGAATGTCCATAAGTCTTTCAGGAAGAAATTATAAAATTTTCCCCAGAAAGGGAAGTAGAATTTTCCATAGATCTTATCCCCGGAGCTAATCCCATTTCTGTTGCCCTATATAGGATGTCACCAAAGGAATTAGTCTAAATTAAGAGTCAAATAGAAGAACTGTTGGAAAAGAAATTAATACGACCCAATACATCACCTTGGAGAGCACCTGTCATACTTGTCAAAAAGAAAGATAGTAGTATGAGACTATGTATAGACTGTCGTCAACTAAATGAAGTTACAATTAAGAATGAATATCTTCTTCCTAGAATAGATTATTTAATGGATCAGTTGAAGGGAGCTCAAATATTTTCAAAAATTGATCTCCGATCGGGCTATCATCATATTAGGGTGAAAACCAAAGATATTCCAAAAACAACTTTCAAAACCAGATATAGAGATTATGAGTATCTGGTTATGCCCTTTGGATTAACCAATGCACCTGCTATCTTCATGGATTATATGAACAGAATTGTTCATGAATATCTTGATTAGTTTGTAGTCATTTTCATAGATGATATCTTGATTTATTCCAATAACTATGAGGATCATGAAAATCATCTGCAAATAGTATTACAAATCCTTAAGGAAAGACAATTGTATGCCAAATTATCGAAGTGTGATTTTTGGTTTACTAAAGTTAGCTTCTTAGGCCATATAATTTCCAAAGAAGGAATTGTTGTAGATTCTGCTAAAGTAGAAGCTGTCATGCAATGGAAACCACCAAGTTT
This sequence comes from Pachyrhizus erosus, assembly GCA_026544285.1. Classification (NCBI taxonomy): domain Eukaryota; kingdom Viridiplantae; phylum Streptophyta; class Magnoliopsida; order Fabales; family Fabaceae; genus Pachyrhizus; species Pachyrhizus erosus. The sequence continues at coordinate 17,508 of JAMLFT010001788.1, forward strand.
AGAATAGAGTGGTCAGATCTGCTCCCAGGATTGATTGCTCAGAGGAAGAGGATCCCTCCGAAGACTTAGGAGACGAAGTTTAGAATATTTCGCTTTGTATTGTTAATGATGTAATCATGACTTTTGTTTAGTTAATGAAAGTAGTCTCTTATGTATGTGTGTTTTAGTAATGAAAATGAGATCATTACAATGGATGCATTGCACCTATATGGGTTGTGCTACCAAGCGAAAAATTGGTCAGTAGAACCTCGCTATTAGTATCTGAAAAAAAAATGGGTGTAAGGAGTGAGTCCTTCGTCCTCTTGGAAGTCATACAAGTACAAGTATAAATTGCTCAGTCACTCGTCCTCATTCCTCATTGCAATGTCCTATTTGCTTCTCTATTGTTCGCATTTTGGGTCTTCAATGTCTCTCAACCTTCTAAGTCACAAAGGACTTACATGATAGTTCACATCATTATTGTTTGTTTTGGATGACGATTGAGAGGATATATCCTGTTTGGTACTTGAATCAAGGTATTCTCAACCAAGCATGATAATATTTCGTATTTATCAAGGACACCAAGTCGATCATGTGAGTTCCTCCACCCTTAGAGTTGTCATAACTTAACACCTTATATTACCCCTTAGGACTCTAGGAACGTACGAACATTCCTCAAGTATCAATAATATAGTCAACCCCTATAATCTCCAATCTGAAAATATATATATATATATATTATCACATAATTTCTAGCACAACTCTTGACAACTACCTCTAATCACTGCTGCGGTTGAGTCTCAGATCAACAACTTGGTACCAACATGATGACTTCTACAAGACTAACATCTTGCCTTCATCGGCTATTACATCAATGAGGTAATCATGTTTCAATCTCCTCATTACAATTTCAAGCTTTCCAACCTCTAACAATTCGTTTTGATTTGGGCATAAAACATTCAGGTCCTAAGGTTGTGGACCGTTCAGCTTAACATACTCCCCTAATTCATGATACTCGTCACCTATCAATTCCGTCTCCACATACATTCGTTCATTAGTTGAACCCATCACGTCTCTTCTACTTATAAAAACAAAATATAATACTCGCCTCTGTTTCCAAGGCAACTATCAATATCTAATTCTATGAGATTCACAGTTACAAACAACTAGTTTCTTATTACTACATTTGGAGTGGTACGTTCGTGGTGACGGTTTTTCCTTCATAGTAATTAACGTAAAACACACAAAGTCATCTAATGCCTCTATGAGAAATACTTCTCTTATTAAAATTCTAAGTTTTCTATACTTCTTTAATTTAGATTATTTTGGAGATTCCTACATAAATTTCTTGGTATTTTTAATTTATGTTTACTTCTTATGACCCCTTAAGTTTTAGGCAGATAACGGTCATTGAATAAACCATAAGATCTTGATTTGTCTCCAAAAATTTTAACTAATATTATTGTTGTTTTTATATAAATTCAAACATATACACATATATATAAATATTATTATTATTATTATATTTACTTATGGTTCTTTTATTATAATTATTTTTTTCTGCTTTTATTTACTTAACTTATCATTGTATATGTCCACGTGATATATATATATATATATATATACACACACCTACGTACCTTATGCCCCCCTTGTGCCTCCAATTTTTACCACCCCGGTTTCTTTATTTTCTAAGTTCTTATTTCTCCTCCAATTAAATATTTGCTGCATCCCTTATCATTCCTTCCAAATCAATTTCGTGCCTCTTCTATGTGTCGTGCCTAAACCCTAAACCCTAAACCCTAAACCCTAAACCCTAAACCCTAAACCCTTCTAATTTGCATTGTGCTTCGTACCTTCCAACCCCGTCATTTATTTAATCATGTTTCCTCTAAATTATGACATTTGGTTTCTTAAATAATTTGAAATCATAATTTCAATGTAATACATATATATTTATATACATAAACATGTAATTACCGATTTTGACTTCTCCACGCTATTTGGACTTTATCAATTTATATATATATATATACACACTCATTGCTTTCCCATATATCAATTCGTATTGGACGTAGTTTCCTTGTCCTAATAACCTCCACGCCGGCGGCCACGAATTTAGAGGGTTTCGACACCTTCCTCGATTTTCCAGTTCTGTCACTTCAATTCCATCCTGTTATTGCCACTGCTCCGCCTCATTCATCAGAAGTCTCCTCCATACCTCCCCTCTTCGTAGCATCTTTAAAATTATTAAAATAATAAAAAAATATTAATTAATTATTAAAAAATAAATAATGGTCAAGAAAAATAAATAATTATAAATAATGAGTAGATTATAAAATTTATATAAAAGAATAAAATTTAGATAAAAGTAGAAGGAAAGTAATAAAATAATTTTTATATATTTTTATATGTAAATATATATATATATATTAAAATTATTTAAGACAAAGGAATTTATAAAAAAATGTGGGCAATACAAAAGATATAGGAATAAAAGTAGAAAAATAAAAAATGAATTTTCAAGCTTTTTAGAATAATTAAAAATCCAAAAAATACTAATTATATAATAAAAAAAATAAAAAGATATATATTTCAAAAGCTAAAAAATCAAGAAAAATGGGGTTGGAATTCAAACCCAAGCCATAAGGGTCGTTGGTAGGGCACTTGGCCAACTGGGTTGAGAGCCCACTAACATTAAAAGGCAACACTTATAATATATAAATTAGATTAGTTCAAAATAAAGGAAATAAAGCAGCGAAATCCAAAACGTCCTAACCAAGACTCGAAGGGAGGGACTTGGTGCCTAGGCTCAGCGTCTTAATAGTTAAGTCGGGCGCATTTGGTGTTAATAATGTGTCTTTTCTTTTATTTGATTACTACCAACGATGGAATGTGTGGACCATGTTGAGCCATGTCGCCCCTACCAGGTTGCTGCTTTTTTTTTTTTTTTTCTTTTCCCTCCTCTTCTTCCTCCCTCAAACCACTCCATTGCAGCTCGCCTCCCTTCATCCCTTTCTCGAATATTAGCTCCTCTCCCATCAACACTCCTTCCTCCTTCGAAGACAGATCAAAAGTGTGCCTTGTGTGCCAAGAGATTGGGTTTCTAAGCTACCAAAGTCGCGACAGAGGGACTAGGAGTAACATCGCCCTACGTAGGAGTTTTTAGGCTTGCTGGAAGTAATTAAAGGCTCGTCAGAGACGTGTCGAAAGGTAGAAGGAGTTTTCGTCACTACTCTTGTTCCAATTTTATTTTGTTTTCCTTCCTTCTTCCTATATTTGAGGCTACGCACCATGGCTCTTAGTTTTTGTTCATTTCAGTTCAATTGATATTGAGATTTCCTTGTTCCTACATCTGGTTGTATATAGGTGACTGTTAGTCATGATTAAATAGTTGTTGTTGAATGAATAGTTAGATTAAAACTTGTGAAAATGGTATTCCTAGGAAGTTTGAGTTTTTGTTTTTGATGAAGAAGAAGAAGACTGGAAGGAAGAAGATTAAGAGGGGGTGTGAATATTAAAAAAGGGAGTGAGGAAAGAAAAGGAATAAGAGAAAAAGAGAGGTGTGAATTACAAAATAGTGGGTGAGGAAAGAAAAGAAATTAGAGAAAAAGAGAGGTGTGGATAATAGAAAAGGAAGGGTGAGGAAAAAAGATATATTAGATGACGAGGGGCATGTGAATAACAAATAAAAGGGGTGAGGAAAGAAAAGGAATCAGAGAAAAAGAGAAGTGTGAATAATAGAAAAGGTGGGTAAGGAAAGGAAAGAAATCAGAAAAAAAGAGGTGTGAATAACAAAAAAGGGGGGTAAGGAAAGAAAAGAAATAAAAAAAAAAGAGGTGTGAACAACAGAAAAGGGGGGTAAGGAAAGAAAAGAAATTAGATGACGAGGAGGGTGTGAATAACAAGAAAGGGAGGTGAGGGAAGAAAAGAAATAAGAGATAAAGAGAGGTGTGAATAACAGAAATTGGTAGGTGAGGAAAGAAAAAAAATTAGAGAAAAAGATATGTGAGAATAGTAGAAAAAGGTGGTGAGGAAAGAAAATAAATCAAAGAAAAAGAGAGGTGATAATAGCAAAAAAGAGGGGTGAGGAAAGAAAGTAAATTAGAGAGAAAGAGGGGTGAGGATAACAAAAAAAGGGGGTTGGGAAATAAAAAAAAGAAGAAATAGTAACGATAAACCTAGGAGTTAAGATTTTGAATTAGGATTAGGATTTTAGAAAGAAGTTAAAGAAAATAAAGAATAAATTCATTATTATCTCTATTTCACTTATTTATTCATTTATTTACTTAATTCTCATTTTTCTTGATGCATGTCTATAATTATAATTTATGATGGAAATGTTTGTGTGTAAAGTATTTATTGAAATAGGAAGTACTCATTGCCCCTACTAATTACGATTATCTATTAGTTGATAAGCATAAATTGGAATTGGTAAGACTGCATGTTTTATCCTTGTTATTAGAATAGGAAGAAAATTCGTTATGTTCGAGGTATATTTTGACAAGAAGGAATAAATAGATAAATCTTTGGGAGACGGAGACAAATAAAAAAATAAAATGTACATTGAGAGGTGGCAACGAGTCTCACAAAGGATTCATAACTTTCTGTGTGTAAATGCATTATCAGAGAAATTGAAAATAAAAAGACAAAGAGCCTAATCTACAAAGAGAAGGTCAGAGAGCTTCTAACATTGTTGACTAGTAAGAGGTAAGCCTTATTGGATAGCGTAAAGTTGTGATAGTACCAAAGACGGAAACTTAGGCACAAGGATGACTGAATTAGTTGATGAATGACATGAAGTTACCACGTGTGAGAATTAAGAATGGAGTATTGCACAGGTTGACCATAACAGGTACCTGAGGAATGTCCGTAGGCTCTCGGTTAGTCCTTGGGGTTTAGGGTTTTAAAAAATCCAGGGAAATGACTACATGTATAGAAAGGTTCTCTTTCCAGTTCAAGAAAAACTATACAATATCCAAATCTTGTGCAAATGTCTCACATTTAAATCAAAAATTACCAAGTAATTAAGTATATCCAAAACATAGTAAATCTATTGGCAACTGTAAATGTAAATTTCAACTTGGACTTTAATCAGGATAAAATACACTAGTGCATTTTCACATTTAACAATCATTAGGAACCACATAAGAAGTGTATACAGACCAGGGATTTGCAAAAATAAAGTTTTTCAAATGGGGGATTTACAAATGCCCATATACAAAAGATGATAAGATAGTATAGTTGTTAATAATATCCTAGTTAGAGTAGGGGAAGTAAATTCTATCTATGTACCCTAATAGTTTTGCATTATCATCTTTATCTTTGTTGATCCCTCAAACAAATCCTCCCTTTCGGAAGAATCCTCCTCTTGGTTTGCTATCTCCATGGGGTTCAACTTATCTACAAAAGGAGAAGTCGGATAAATCACGCTCCAGTCCACAAGTGTCCCGGTAGTAAGAATCCAAACATCATATGTGGGTCAAAAGGGTGAAAAGTTGAATCTGGAAGGACACTGGTAGGAGAGTGGACCTCTTTGAAAGGTCCAACTACACTGATGATCATTGTCGGACCGAGAAGAGTAGATCCTAATGGTGTGGATGAAGTAGTTGGTGCATGAGTGTAACCACAAGTAGGAACCTTGGTCAAAATTATAGGGAGATCAACATGGATAGGTCTTTCGTGTGGGGTGTCTTATGGTAGGAGAAATATGAAATGCACCAAACTTGTGAACGTATCCTCCTCAAATAATGGGTCATGGACCCATTTCTCCTTTATGGATTGTAATGCTAGCCAAAAAATCTATCAATAGAACCTCAAAAGCCATACAAGCATAATATAAATTGCACACTCGTCCTTATTCCTCACCGCAATGTCCTATTTGCTTCTCTATTCTTCGCATAAATGAGGTCATCATGTTTTAATCTCCTCGTTACAGTTTCAGGCTTTTTAACCTCCAATAATTTGTTTTTATTTGGGCATAAAACACTCAGGTCCTAAAGTTGCAAACCATTTGGCTTCACAATACTCCCCCAATTAATGATACTCGTTGTCTATCAATTTTGTCTCCACATTTATTTGTTGATTAGTCAAACCCATCACATCCCTTCTACTTATAGAAACACAATATAATACTCACCTCTATTTCTAGGGTGACCATCAATATCCCATTCTACGAGATTCATAGTTACAAACAACAAGTTTCTTTTTACTACATTCGAAGTGCTACGATTCATGGTAACGGTTTTCCCTTCGTGGTAATTAATGTAAAACACACAAAGTCATCCGATGATTCTATGAGAAATACTCGTCTTATTAAAATTCTATGTTTTGTATACTTCTTTAATTCTAGTTATTCTGGGTGATTTATACATAGATTTCTTTGTATTTTTAATTTATATTTGATTCTTACAACCCCTTAAGTTTTAGGAAAATGGAGATCATTGAATAGATTGTGAGATCTTGATTTGTTTCCAAAAATTTTAACAATTATTATTGTTGTTTTTATATAAATTCAAACATACAAACACATAAACACACATATATTATTTTATCTACTTATGGGTTCTTTTATTATAACTATTTTTTTCTACTTTTCTTTACTTAACTTATCATTGTATATGTATATATATATATAGATCTATATAAATCCACATATAGGTCTATATATATATATATATACACACACATACGGACCTTATGCCTCTCCCTTGCCTTCAATTTATGCCACCCCACTTTCTTTATTTTTTATGTTCCTATTTATCCTCCAATTAAATATTTGTTGCATCCCTTATCATTCCTTCCAAATCAATTTTGTGCCTTCTTTATGTCATGTCTAATGCCTTCTAATTTCCATTGTGCCTCATACCTTCTAGCCCCGTCATTTATTTAATTCGGTTCCTCTATATTATGAAATTTGGTTTCTCAAATAACTTGAAATCATACTTTCAATATAATATATATATATATATATATAAGGGGAGATATCACATTACACGTATGTAACTCTTACTATAATATATTTTCGCTGTTCGTGAATATTATCTACTATGTCTATCTGTTAAGACTTCTATATCATTTTGGATTGTGAATTGAGATTTATATCACAAAAAAATATAACACTTATTTTTAATAAATAAATTAATAAGACATTTTCAAAATTATATTGTATCTTTTTTACAATAATTATATGTTGATGTCATGTAGCAACAATGGGTCATTACACATAAAAATTCCTGTATTATATTAAAATTTATTTGTCATTTATTTAAAGACCACTTGTATTTGCATACCAATTAATGTAGTAATTATTATAGAAACTAAAAATTGTAATGTCCTGTAAAAATAAAAACCTAATAAGATAAAAATAATTGTAACATTTTTAATTTAAAATAAGAAACACAAGCATATAATGACAATAAATAATAACCTTTTAATAGTAATTATACTTATCCTTAGAAAAATTTTAGTGTTGTGTGCGTGTTTGAATTTAAATTCAAATTTTAGAAAATTATTTATTGTTATTGTAATTTTTAGAATGATGAAAAATTATTAATTAATCAGAAATGAATAATGACCTAACAAGAGAAAAATTAAGACAAATTTTAGCCTTAGATAATCAATAGAAAAATATATGAAAATATACATATGAAATAAAATATTCAATTCAAGTCTAAAGAAAATAATAAGATAGAATTGATAATAAATATGTATATTAGTGTATAGTAAATTAATAAAGGAAAATATAAACATTTATAAACATACATTGGTGATTAAAAAAATATGTAAGAACAAAAGGAGAAAAATATAAATAAATTTTTGGAATTTTTATAATAATTAAAATATGAAAAATATTAATATATAATAATATGTAAAAATAAAAAGCAAAGAAAATCATAAAATGGAGCTAGGACTCGAAACCAAGTCCCTAAAGGGGAAGCAACACGCCTAGACCAACTAAGCTACCAAGCTAGTTGAGATATATAAGGCCCAAACTTGTATATATGTTATAATAGCAATAAAAATGAATAAAAATGGGGAATAAGCATAAGAGAGGATTCGAACCCACATCGAAAAGCAGAAGGCAGCGCGCATTGACCAACTAGGCTGGGAGCCCACTTGTGTCAAGGAAAGGTGTTGTTAATATATATACTCACATTAGTTAAAACAAAAAATAAAACAAGCAAAAAAACAAAAGCGCCTGGGGGAAGGCTGCAAGGGGGGGACTTGGCATTTTGGACTCAAAGTCTTAACCGCTGAGCCAAACTGCAACGAACAAGCCATATTGCCCTTTGCCACCATTTACAACCTTCTTCCCTTTTTCTCCTTGAGACACATTCTCTATAACTGGTTTGCCTCTTTTTATATACATCGATCTCTCCCTAGCCAGCTCCACTCCTTCTTCTTTGAAAAATTGAATGAAAACCTCCACCAAGCACCACTGATTTGGTTCTCCTAGCTACCAGAGTCGCAATAGAGAGAAGACGATGTTGCAAGAGCCCACTCCTCGCCAGAAATTGTAGCAACCCACCGAAAACACCATAAATGTCAGAATCTACACCAGAGAATCGTCAGAGCAGCACTAGAGGTAGGAGGAGTTGTAGCCATTTTGTTGCTCTAATTTTTTTCTTCTTCTTAACTTGAAATTGCATATCCTTTAGTTCTCTGTCCTTGTTTTGTTTAGTTGGTATCAATGAATGTTGTATCTATTTTCTTTCGAGTCCTTCTAAGCTCAAGCAACAATTATTATTCCATGTAAATCTTGCTTGCTAGAAATTGGAAAACTTGGTATGTTGAAATATTTGTGGCTTAGTTTTGTAGGAGAAAAAGAAGGAAAGAATGAGGGAAAGGGGAAGGATGGAGAGAGGGAGAGAGAGAGCCATAGAGAGATACAGAGAATGAGAGAGAGGGAGAGCTAGAGAGAAAGAAAAGAAAGAAGAGAGCAGAAGAGAATAAAAAAATATATAATAATAATAAATTAGATAAATAGTAATCCCATCAAATTAATACATACAGAAGCTAAATAACTAAATAATAAATTTTAAATGATTAAATAATTGATAAATAAATAGAAAATGAGATCTTATAAATTTAATGATTATTAACCCTAATAGTGAGCATAACACAATAATAATAATGATGTTCATAAGAAATAATTTTGATAAATAGGAAAATCATCGATGTTACAGAATAAATAAACTTTTACTTTGTCTTCTCAAATTCTTTTATTTAGTTACTTTTCTTCCTTTCCCAAATACATGATTCTTCTTAATTATTATTAATGTTACTATTTATTAAAGCATTGAATTGAAATTTGAAATTGTTAGGACTAAATGTCTTGCCTCTATTATTAGAAGAGAGAAAATTATATGTTTTAAGACATGTTTTGATTAAAAACCATGTTGAATGCCTTTGAGATTGGGTTTTAGTAGGAAGGAGGGAATAGAAATGTGTACAAGGATATTGATGGCAACGAGTCTCGACCTAGATGATGACACCCATGTGTTTTTTACTTTATCAAAGAGCTTGAACTTTAAAAAGGGAAAAAGCCTGATTTTAGAAACAGAATGCTTGAGAATTGATAAATTGACAAATCATAAGAGTAAAACCTTATTTGATTACTCATGTTATGTTAGTACTTGAAATGGAGACTCGCTCATTGACGAATGAGATGACAAAATCACGTGTGCAAATTGAGACTGAAGTATTGCACGAGTTGACTAAGGCAGTACCTAATGAATGTACGTAGGCTCTTAGTGAGTCCTTGGGGGTAGTACAAGGTGTCAAGTTGTGACGGCTCTAAGATAAGAGAGATTCACATAACTGGCTTGGCTTCCTTGACAAAGCGGAACATTACCATGATTTAGTTGAGAGTATCCTGTTTCGATGTATCAAACAAGATGTGTATTCTCGATCGTCGCCTAGAAAATGAATATTGGATTAAATAATACGTTTCGTGTAAGTCCTCTTGGAGATATAAGATTTTAGGGGCATTGAGGTACGATTAGTATAATATCCCAATAGGCGCGATGTGGTGAGAAGAGAGTATGTGACAATAGATACATTTTATTTTATGTTATCCCATGTTTGCGTGTGCTTGAGGATTGATGGCTCACTCCTACAACCCCCCACTTTTCAGATGAAGAATTTACTAGTATGAAAATTATGACTTATAGCCAAGATAACTTTGTATTATTTGGATATCTAAACTTAAATGCTTAATGTATTAGTTTATTCAATTTTCACTCAAGGGAATGACTTTTTATTGTTATTATTGTTTGTAAAAAATGCTATTATCACTTGTAAAATTTCCTTTATCTCGAAACTTTATTTTTGATTAATGATGGAAAATAATTAAAAAAATTACCAATATTTAGAATTATTCGTTCAAAAAATATAATGATGAAAAAAAGTTATTTTACGTTTTTCAAGTTATGAAAAATTAAGCGATGTACCATAATAAAGGTGTTGGGTTAATTATGATATTTTTTAAATTGTTTTAAAATGATAAAAAGAGTATTATAATCAATTGGTATCAATTCGTCCTACTAAGCTTGTGGTATGGACCTAACCACGTAAGTGTTGCGTGACATTGTTTGAATCTTACACTATTCGAGTAGTAGTGTAGAATAAATTGTGTGATGGCACATTGATTACAAATGATAATCATGTGAACGAATTGTTTGGACTTGACTTTGTGCGTAATAGATGGCACTGTTGGGTGAAAATTGTTTACTATAAATGTTTTTGTCTTTCTATGAAAAACGTGATATAACTAAGAATTTATTTTGATAAACAAGTGAATGCGGGTTACTTGTTGTGATTTCAAGCATCAGTGGCAAGAAGACAAGCTAACACCACTACGTAGAGATTGCTTGAGCGTATGAGCTAGGTTCTGGAACACATGGTGCAAGATTATGATGATGAGCCAACTGAGTATAAAGGACTTACAACTTTCAAGAAGAATAATCTACCAAGATTCAACGACTCCTTTACCTTAGAGGGAGCCCAAAAATGCATAATAGAGATTGAAAATGTAACATCCTATTTTCTATTTAATAAAATATTATTGTATAAATAAAATTGAGTTGCTAGTTTAGGAATAGAAAATTATTTATTACTTAGCAAATTTCTAAATGCTAAAAATAATTTAAATTAAATATATAATTAACTTAGAAATAAAAAATTAACAAGAAAATAAAATAAATAAAAGAAATGTTAGAAAATATATAA
>JAMLFT010001789.1:0-28709 GCA_026544285.1 Pachyrhizus erosus
ATAAATCAAATAAATTAAAATAAATATATTTATAAAATATATTGAGGAAGAAAATATATGAACAGGAGAAGGAAAGTATAAATTGATTTATAGAACTTTTAGGGAAAATAAAAAATAATAATTCTAAATATTTAAAACAGAAAATAAAAAGAAAAAGAAAATGAGGAAAAGAAAAGGAAAATAAAAAGAGGCAAAACTGAGGTTCGAACCTAGTTCCAATGGAGGGTGAGAGGAGAAGCGGATTAATTGAGTTAGCAAGCTCATTAGTTTTTAATAACACACTAACACATAATAAGCCTTAAGAAGAAACTATTTTGGTTAAATCCGAAAAAGGAGGGGAAACAAAGTGGGGTAGGACGGGTTTGAAAGCGCAACCTAAAGGCAGAGCGAATTTTGAAAAAGCAGGGATTATCATTTGACCGCTAAGTCCATCGCTGTAAATTTATAAAAATAAAATCTACAAAAACTAACCTTAAAAAGTGAAATCGCCATTGAAGCTACTTAATCAGCTTCTTCCTCGAGCTACCATGGCCGCCTATGCACAGGAGCTACGTTTGAGCCTACCCTTGCTCCAGCCAACATCGCCCATGCTTAAGGAATAAACTAAACTGAAAACAAAGCCCAATAGTGGTATAAAACAAAGGTAAACTCGAGTTTTAGGAATGCAAAAAATAGAAAGAAGTCCAAATTTTCCCACAAAAACGAACTTCATTTTCATGTTTTTATATCCAGAAAGCTTCGTCAAGTCCCAAGCATCCTTTTGGTACCATTAATTTGAAGAAAGGGATGAAGAATTGCAAATTTGAATGGTCGTTAGAGCTTCGTCTGAGTTTCTAAAATTCTCGTCGAAGAGACACAATAAAGGTATGAGGAGTCATTTGTTCTTTGTTTTAATTCTATATAATTGTTCATGATCATGTTTTGCGTCTTATTGAACTATAAATTAGTCAAATTAGGATCAAATTAGGCCAAATCGATTTGGTAATTTCTCATGACTGCCATGGTCGTCGAACTTGTGTTTTTGTTGATTTTTTATCAAATTTTAAACACTAACCTAGTCCAGAGGTAGAATAGATGGTGATAAACTATTTAACATTCAAAATTTCTTAGGATTATGGTAAAATGGAAGTTTGCAGGGAACTCAAAAATTTAATTTTTGATCAATTGCCATCAATGAGTGTTGGAGGAGTTTTGGGGAGGGATAGGCTTGGGAAAGATTGGGAGAAGAAGTAAAATCGTTAGGGAGAGGGAGAAAGGTAGTAGGAAGAGTGTAAGAGGGAGAATAGAGAGGAAGGAAGAGGAGGAGAGTGAGTTAGAGGAGGAAGATGAAGGGGAAGGGTGAATTTAGAGAGACAGGGGTGCAAAGAATAAGCCAAGAGAGGGGGTGTGAATAGAAAAAAAAATTAAATTTTGATTTTTATAAACTGACTTAGGATGAGAAATATAGAGTTAGGTAGTCATGGAGGAAAGCGATGAGAGAAGGAAAAGTAGAAAAGAAATAAGGAAACTGATATTCAAAAAATACAATTTTGCCCTTTTTTTGTTTTTCTAAAAATGACTATTGATATAGAAATAAATTTCTTAATTAAATTTTAAAATTAATTAGTTAAATAGGATAGAATAAGATATGAATATGAAGAAATATGAGATGAGAATATAGAGAATTAAATAACAATAAAAGTCACTGGAAAATACCATTTTGCCTTTTCTTGTTTTCCTGAATTGTAATTTGACTTATTGTTTGGAATTTTATTTAACTTTGAATTTGGATATTCTTATATTATATGATGATGATTTATCTTCTCTACTGATAGTAGAGAAATCTGTATGTTGTTGTCATTGTCTGAAGTTGACAGTAAAATTTTACAAGAAACTTAGGATAGAAGATAAATTGAGAAATTACCGAGACAACAGTTGAGGAACACTTCCGTTAGTCTTTTAAAGTGAGAATGAAAAAGAGTTATTACAAGACTATAGTAATTAAAGATCAGTACTAGAGAGAGAGCCTAATGACTAGAGAAGGGAAGAACAGAATAGGTTAAAATCCCTAATGAGAGAGAAATAAGAATGGAGATTACAATGGTTGACCACAGAAGGTACCTGAGGAATGTATGTAAGCTCTAGTGAGTCCTTGGGGATAGATAATGTGTCAAGTTGTGAACCACTCAATGTGAGGAGGGTGTCATGGGACTGGCTTGGCATCCCTATCAAAGTAGAGAATTATCAAGATTCGGTTGAGAGTATCTTGAATCCAGTACTAGGTAGGATATGTACTCCTGATCATCAACCTAAAATATAAACTTGAACTATTATTGACATGCTCATGTAAGTCCTCCTATAATTAGTAGTATTGGAGGCTACAAAGGGTCCTAAAACTAGTAGAATCCATACCTAGGCATGTATTAGTGAGATGAGAGTCTATGATAGCTAGAGATGATGTATACTTATATGTGTTTGTTTAAAGATAGATGACTCATTCATCTAACCCCCAACATTTTAGATATAGATGGCGAACGAGTTTTAACCTTTGTTCCACTTAATGATCATACCTTTGGAGGGTCGATGGATGCATGACCTAGCTAATGGAGATTATACTTGCATAGGTTATGTCAGATTCGTTTTTAAACCTCCAAACATCATAGTCCCATGACAATTATATCACATAGATCTCTCAATAGTCCTATCACAAATCCAACCACCTAGGTACACGGGAGTTTCGCCAGACCTACCTGTAGCTCATTGACACACTCAACCCCTTCGTACCAAAACTCCTCTACAGGTTCGGTTCCAACAAGAAGAGAGAAATCCTTAAAAGAAGAAGAAGATCCCTCTGAGTGCTCTAACTACGAGCATCTAGGAGAAAGTAGATGTAGTTGTGTGTTATTCTTAGTTTAATGTAATAAATATCAAACAAATATTTTGTGATATGTAATATTTATAGTTATGTCTGACCTTTTGTATATGTTATTCTAAGATTATATAATTAAATTTAAGATTGTTGAATATGATAGTGATATTTAGGTTTCTATTAAATTGTAACCCCTAGTAAGTCCAGTTTTAAAATTATCAGAATTAAAATACCTAGAAAGATTTCCTTGAATTAAAATGAATAAAAAAAAGGGGGCGTTACAATTGTTCTAAATTTTTCCTTAACATTCCTCTTTTTCTATATTTTTATAATTTTCTTGTTTCAAACCATAATCAAGCTTACGGTTTATGATCAAACTAAATGATCAACTAGTTATTGAACAAGAAATACCAAGAATTCATCAATTGTTTTTGTTATTTAATGACTTATTTTTTGGATAAAACTCATGGATATTGTTAAGATATGTAGAAAATAAATGACCATGCAATTAAAAAACATCCAAAAAAATAAGGAGTTTCTAGATAAAAATTAGCATCATGAAAAGGTATAATCGTGCTAAGCCAAGCATAATTGTGCTAAATTGAGAAACCTTGGTCAACTTCTTTGTGAAGGAGCACTACCATGCTAAATAAAACACAACCATGTTATGTTGAAGCATGGTTATGCTTAATAGACATAATTGTACTTGATTTTGGCTAAATGGGAGTTTAGCTTTAGGATTTCGAGCATAGTCATGCTAGTTTCAACACAATCATGCTAAATTTTAACATAATAATGTTGCAATAGAGCATGATCAAAGATTTTGAATTCCAAACCTTTAGTGCCCAAATAGCATAACCATGCTTCTTTTATCATGGTCATGTTGACTTCATCAAGTAATTTAATTTCTAATGATATAAATAGGAAATGGAAGTGAGCAATAGGTTATCTTTCACTTTATTTGAGAAAAATAGAATGTTGAATGAGAGACAGTGGTTATCAAGTAGACTAGGCTCCGGAAGAGTGTAAAGTTCATCACAAAGACACTTTCTTGTAAGTTTTTTTTTTTGTAACTTTTACGCTTAGGTTAATTGCTTTTTTTTTTTTCTTGTACCAATGTCTAGCTAAAGCTTTTTAGCTAGGATTGTAATGTAATGACTCTTAGTGTACCCTAATTGTTTATTGAATAAAGTTGAGTTTTTTCTATAATTGAATTTTTTTACTACTTTATTATTTTATATTGGAACTAAACACTTCAATTGGAAGTTGATTATTTGTCAATGATTAATTAATTTTAATTAATAAAACTAAAAAACAATTGAACCACTATTGCATGTATGACTAAACTTGCATTCTTAGTTTCTGATCATATTAATAATCATTAAGAACTTCAACTTTTTATCCTATATCAAACTTATATGAAAAACTAAGTGAAAAATTAAGAGAAAAGAGAGTTATTAATTCCTAATTAAAGTTTAATAATAAATTAGGAAATATTCATCTCTTACAGTAGTTTAAGAACTTGTTTAATGACAATTTAAAAATTTGTGATTCTCGTGAAGGCATAACCTGAGATTTGCAAATTGAATTTTATCTATTTGTTTGTCACTTGCTTTGATTTTGTTTTCTCGACATGTTTAAGAATAACATCATTCTAAATTGGCCATTTCTACGAATTATTTTATTTACTATAAATAGGATTATTAGGAATTTTCTTTAGTCTTTTGGGTTTGATATCTAAACTTAGGTTCATTATTACTATTACGTAGGGTATGCTTGTCATAAATAAACTGCTTCACAAACATCACTAAACAATCAAATGTGACATCCACACATCAACACCATCAATAATTTAATTAAAATAAGAAATTGGGAGGAAATGAAATAAATTGAAGATAAAATTTATAAATTATGTATTACACACTACTTTTTCCTCATACTATACATTATTGTTCTTGTTTCTATTGCTACTCATATTCTTGCTTCCATCACCATTACCGTCACTACTACCCATTGTAAAATGATCAAATATATTCATTTTATGAGACATATTTCTCTTTTGGTCAATATTGTTAGCAATTAAGTCTTGGCCCCATAAGGTTACATCATGAATGCTTTTTCTTTTCCTTTCTTTTGATGAGACACTTAGGAATGTAAAATATTTTTTAGCATGACTAACAACTTGAGATGGAGTTCTTGTTACCTCACAATGTCTTTCAATGTTTTTCCAATCTCCTTTACCATATTTCTTAAGTCCATCTAGAAATAACCTATAAAGAAAATGTGAAATTTTACGTGTAAATATTTTAAAAAATCAAAATTTAAGCCATCACCTTGAGATGAATGCACATAGTAATAAAATGCATATATTTGACATAAGGAATATTGTTACACATTTTTGGCCTCTTTATATAGTGTTGTTTACTAAAACTCAAACCAAAAGCACATTACTTTTACTAACAAAAATAATAATAATCTACTATAATATAATACGCATCTTAATTACAAGGAATTTTTTAATATCTTTTTTAAGGAAAATTAAGCTTTATTATTATCATTACGTGAGGTAAATGTAAGTAAGCACTCTTTTAGAGTCTAGGGTTTCCCTGTCATAAAGTAGAACACCCTTTGCTCCAAAATTTTATAAAGTGAGGGTGTTTTGTGACTTTTAAAAAGACTTTCAAATTTCAACACTGAACAAAGAATAATGTTTAGATATCCATAAATTCAGTTCTATTCCAATGAGTGGACTCAATCACAAGACAGGGCATCCCAATGTTTCCTAATGAGGAGAAGGAGGGGCAATTGTAATATCTCAAATTTTCTTATAAATATATAAATTTATTGGTAATTATTAAATTAATATTCCATTTTGTTTTTAATTAAAATAAATAATTTAAGAATATGCTTTGGACTTAAAAGTGAGGAAAAACAAGGTTTTAGAAAATAAAAGGAGTTTCGTAGTTAAAATACATTAAAAGCTTGTTAATTCTTATGTTGGATTTTAGTCTTTGTGATCCCAACTTTTCTAATAGCAGGTTATCTTAGCCTTTTTCTTAAAAACCTAACCCTTCTTTTCAATTCTTATTCTTGTCTTGAATATTTTGTGTTGAGGAGTGAGAAACACTAACGGGTTGTTCCTTGATTTTGGTAGTCATGGCTTTTAGGTAAGGAAGAGTGAGCTCTCTTAATCTTTTATCTTGTAGGAGTAACAATGAGTCATGAGTATAATGTACGATTTTAAGTTTATATTTACAGCATGTTTAATTTCAATTATGATTATGAAGAAGAAGTGAACTACATGGGGAAGCAGAATAATTATAAGCAACGTAGAACTATTATGGTAGTAAAAAGGGTTCTAAAATATTAGGTGGATTCTAGACCATTAGATGGGTAGTAGAAGTCTAATCTCTATGATAGGAAAACAAAGTTGGAAAATAGCCTTGCCAAGTTTGTCCAGATTTTTATCTTCAATTAAAAAAAAAAAAAAAAACTAATTCCTCCCTCAAGAATATGGAAATTTAAATGGGACAATTGGCTAAACAAGTAGCAGAATTGGTGGAGCACACCATAACCAGCTTCTCAACAAATACACAAGCCAATCTAAAGGGGAATTAGAGTGCTATCATAACTAGGAGTGATGGAACCAAGTCAAACTTGAGAGTATTTACAATTTTAAATTTTTTTTAAAAAAATTATACTCTTGTAATTTTTATTTATAGATAAATTATTTTAATTACAATTTTTAGTTTTAATTATTATATTTTTATATTATGTATTTTATAATTTATCTTATTTTATATTTTAAAATATTTCCAATAAAGTTTAAAATAATAATAACTAGTACATGTTATATTATTATTATATCTTAAAGGATGATGTTCAATTATGATTGAAAAAGAAACAAAAAATTTAATAAAATCCTACTTTGTGTAAAAAAGGGTGAGAAGAATATTTAAGAAATACTTGTATTGGTTACATATGCGATGCACATGTGTGTTATTATGATTCAAAATTTTAAATTTATTATTTTAATTTATATTTATAAAATATTATTTAAGAGTTATAACACAAAAAAATTGACTAATGATTATAATTAGTTTAAATTATTGTAAATCTTCTAATATCTATCTTCAATTTATATGAATAAAAGAAGCTAATTTAAGGTTTGAAAAATTGCTTAATATATTATATTTGAAAGTAATTTTAAAATATAATAACATTTGACATATATTAAAGAATTGATTACTAATTTTGAATAATAACCCACAAATTTTAAAAGATTAAAATTAATTGTAAATAAAATTATATTTATTAAACAATTCTATAAAGATAGAAATCAAGATAAACAAATTATTTTATTTTATATTTATTACGTAATCTTAAAAGCACCAATTCAAATTGATTTTCTTTTTATCTAGATTTTCACACAAATGCAAAATGTATAAAAATTTTCTAAATTATAGAAATGGTTATTAGCTCTATATAACCATCTACAAATAAAGAAAGACCAAATTAATTTTATAGTTTTTTTCATATTTAATTGTGACTTGATTCATATTGATAAATTTATATTCGATTGAAAATAATAAATATTGTTATAAAAAAAATTACACAATTTCATTGTGATTTCTTTATTATTTTGTTTGTATAACGTTTATATTTTTAATATGATTTTAAGAATGAACTATTTTATTTTAAAGTGTTAATTTGAATGCATTAAATTCAAAATAATAATATTAAATATTAATTTCCTTTTTAATAGACATAACAGTGAGATATTCTCCTATCATATTATATATCTGATTAATATACTTATAATTTAAATTAATAATATTAACATAAATATCTATTATTGAATTGATAAGATTTTATTTTATCTAAAAGTTTTATTTTTATTTAAGCAAAATTGTATAGAAAATTTCATCTATACTTCTTTATTTTTATTATAAAAAATAAAAATATTTAAATTTAATTCATTTATTCTTAGGATTTGTAAACATGTATTCAATCCCTAGACTACTTTGATATATTGAATTTTCAAAAAAATAAAATATTAGTCCTTAATTTCATCATATATCAATAAAATCCAATTTTAAAATATATTATTTTTATAAATATTATATAATATTTTAAATTTAAAATAACATAATCTGTTACAATTTATAAAAATTTAAAATTTCAATTAAATTAAAATTGAGCAAGAAATTCTATAAGATTTTATTTTTTCCAAAAGCTTTACTTTTATTTTAAGCAAAAATTACATAAAAGTTTTTACTTAATGTTATTTAATTTTATTATTATAAAAATAAAATTATACCAACAGAAGTATTTAAATTTACAAATAAAAAATATTAGTCCTTAATTTTCATCATATATTAACCAAATATAATATCAACCTATGTTATCTTTATAAATATCATATAATATTAAAGATTTAAAATTATACAATCTAATATAATATATTAAAATTTAAAATTTTGATTAAATTAAAATTGAACAAAAAATTATATAAGATTTTATTTTGTCTAAAAATATCTCTTTTATTTTAAGCAAAAGTTATATAAAAGTTTATTGTAGATATACCTGTTTACTTTTATTATTATAAAAATAAATATAGAACAACAAAATATTCAAATTAAATTTGAATTTACAAATAAGAAAAATGGTAACTTTTAATTTATCAACAAGCAACAAAATTTTGTATCAAAATATATTATCTTTATAAATATTATATAATATTAAAAATTTCAAATAACAGAATCTATTACAATCTATCAAAAAATTTAAATTGCAGTTAAATTAAAATTAAGCAAGAAATTCTATAATATTTTACTTTGTCCAAAAATTTTACTTTTATTTTAAACATAAATTTTATAAAATTTTTGTATCTAGACTTCTTTACTATTATTATTATAATGATTTCTTCTCTATTCTCATGAAAGAAAAAATATATATTAACTAAAATTATTCTAATTAATCTAAAATAATATAATTACATTAATTTAAAATAATTTTAATTAATCACTCAAACTTATTTATTTTTATTATTATAAATATTCTAAAAACAAAAAAATAAAGCACAAGAAGTTGTACTAATAAAAAAATAATTATCAAACAGTACTAATAAAGTTGTACAAACTTAGCAAAAAGAAAGTCATACAAGCTTTTCAATTAATAAAAATAACTAAAAATTGTATAAAATGTGCTAAACATAACCTTAATCCCATAATGTATTGATGGAAGGACTTTTGTGATCGGCGATCTATCCTATCACGAAAAATATCATACCAGTAAAATTTAAATTAAAAATTTGACTTAATACTTCTTATAAATCAAATTTAAAAAGTTATTTTTGCATTAATTTTTTTAAAAAAAAATTTCTTAATTATGAGTCTTTTGTTTAGTTCAATAAATAATAAATTACAGTAAATTAATGTCTTTGAGGAATTTGATAGTCTAAGTTTGAGAACCTTAATTTGATAACTCACATACTTAGACAATAAAATTTAATTAAAGCAATAAGATAATAATTATAAAAAAGTCACACAAACTTTTCAACTAATAAAGAAATTAAAAACTATCTAAAATGACGTGTCAAACATAATCTTAATATCATTATATAATACGAGAATTTTTATGATAGAATATCCATATAAAAGAACAAAAAAATTAAATACTCTTTGAAGCTTAAACATTAGTAAACTTGACACCCGATTCATTTAAACTTTATAAAATAAAATAAAAAATATTATATAATTTTTTATCTTTTATATAAGACTCGAAATATAAATTTAAATTATTATTTTATAAAGTTCAATTTAAAATATCCTTTATATTAATATTTTTTATTGGAAATGAGAAACCGGATCCACCACATATTTAATGTTAAAAGAAATATGTTCTTAACAGCCTTTATTCTCCTAATGATAAATTAATTAATTTTCTGATGATGTTTCCAAAATAAATTAGGACATATGGATTAAAGTATTAAATGAAAAGTATATTTTCATTTAAGATGTATTATTTATTGAGTTCGTCATCTTTTTGTGAATTTTATTTTTAATTCCATAAATTTTTGTTCTTTTTAGACTTTAAAAAAATTTGTTTCATTTTTTATCTCTTATAATAGATTGTTTTTAGTGACTAAAATAAAACAAGTACTTTTTGAAAAATCAGAACCAATAAAAAAGAATCATGAGATTAAAAATAAGAATTCAGACAAGATTTGGAAAAAATAAATAAATCCTTTTATTTATCTGAAGGTGATAATTTCTGATAGGAGTGGAAATTAAATTAGGAAATGAAGGTGATATAAATTAGTCGATACTCAATATGTACATGGCAGTTAGATTGAAGAAAATCAGTTAAAACGGTTAGAGTGAGATAGCGTAGTATAGAAACTTGCAATTACAGACTCAAAGTTGTTAAAGATAATTGAAGAAGAACAAAGCAAAGTGAGAGAGTGAGAGAGAGTGTGATGAGTGAAAGAAAGAAGAATATGGATGAATCAGAAAGTGAAGAAGAGAAGAAGGAAAGGTTGACTTGGTCAAACAGCCATGCCGTTATGGAAGCCCTCGCCACCATATGCGAAGAAAACCACAAGTGTTGGGACAAAATCGCCGCTCAAGTTCCGGCCAAGTCATCGCAAGAGACCATCCAAGTTTATCACACATTGCTGCACGACGTTGCCCTAATCGAATCGGGTCGGGTCGAGTTACCGTATCCAATTTCTTCATATGACTCCGGTGAGAGAAGTGCAAAGAATACTCAAGAAAAGCAACTCAGGTTATGTTCACTCCTTTCATTAGAACGATAAGTAAACTAGAAATTTTGTTTAGTTTTATATCTAAAAGATTTATGGGTACGTCAAAAGAAAGAAAAGACTTAATTTTTCTTTATTATAATTGATAGGGAATTGGTCACTCGCAATCAGGACGAGCAGAATGCAACACAACAGTCACAAGAAATGAGGCAAGATGAAGATGCCACAAGAAATAATGCTGAAGCAGATGATCATGCAGAACCCATTAAATAAATAAGTCCCTGTTTGTTTAGCTACGATTCTTTCAGTTCAATGGTGTGCAAATAAATGAATTTTTATGGCTTTTTTGTCTAGCTTAACTGATACAGAATGAAACTGTGAATAACTAGCTAGTCCCTACGGTTTCTCTGTAACTGATGACTGAAGTTTGAAGTGCTGAAAAATAATTGTGCATTCCATTGCATGATTTTTTGTGCTTTTTATATTCGTACGTGTCAAAGTGAGTACGTGATTTTTGTTTTTAAATTTTTGTGATCATGAGATGCAGAGAATCTTAATTTCTTTAAATGATAATAGAGTCTAAAATGATTAGCTTTTTCTTTTGGACTTTGGATAATAAAATAAATGCAAAACTATTTGTATCACTAATTAATTGGAAATCAAAATAAATTAGAACTTGTGAATTGGTATATAGACTATCTAAATATTATGCAGGCTTCGAACTATTTGAAATGAGAACATGTTCATACATTTTGTGTCAAGAGGATAGGTCATAACTTCATTTTTCAGCTTCCCTTGGAACCCGACTTAATTTTTACCTGACAAGTACTGGCCCAACCTTCAAAAACAAATTATTAAATACAGATATTTCTCATTCATTTCCAAATCTGGTGAGCTTTGTGTCTTGTTAGCAAAACCATATTAGATAGACAAATGATAATTTTATTTAAAAAAAAAAAGAAAATGACAATCATTTAAACTAGTTAAAAAAATTACTAGAAACATGTACTGTAAAAAATATTTTAAATATATTTTTTATTGGTTTAAATCTATTGAAAATATTGTTTGTGAGTTTTATGTCTTATTTAATTAACTTTTCTCAATTTCTTTTATAAATTTTAGCTAAAGTGTGTTATAAATGTATTCATATAATTGGGATTTGTAGTTCAATCCCCGAGTTTATAACTGTTGTCATATGGTTTTTTATGTGTATTCATATTGATATAGAATATATCTTTTAACGAATATAGCTTCTTCTTCATTTTTTTGAAGAGGAAAGTGTTTGTTTGTACTTGCATCTCGAGTTCTTTTCATTTTTATTTTAAAAAAAAAGGAAAACACATTCAAGGTGTTTTTCAAATAGAGATTGATTTTTTCAACTGATAGACTACTCTTAATAGCTACATCGAATATGTTTGAGTAAACTTAAGATGTTGCTTAATTAAGAATTCATTTCTCGAAGTATTGACATTTATTTAAAAGAATTCACCTCTCTTATTAACAATTGTTGGGGATATGTATGACATTAATGATCAAAAGCTTATTCATTAAAATATATTTAAAATTCAGTTAATCCCTTAAAATGCGTTGCTGTCATTTTACAATGACTTTAGAGTGGGTATGTCAATAGTGCTTGTATGTGCTTATTAAGAGTGATCAATGTTGGGGGATATGTGGATGAGTGTAGATCCTCTAAATTTAAAGTATGCAGTATTTGGTAAAGTAAGTTGGTTATAGGTCAATATAAATTTTGTATAATGAATCTAATTACATTAGATAATTTTTTTAATACTCATAATTATTTCATTTTATTTACTTTTATTTTTATTTTTTTCTCTTTTCCTTAACTTTTGATATTCCACGGAACAGAAAAACAAAAAAAAAAAAAAACGCACTGCATATTGCACTTTTCGTGTTTAACGTTTAACTCTGGCTTCTGTGTTCATTCCTATTGCCAAATAAATATATTTGATTGCATTGCATAATGTTTATCAACGCTGATTGTTAGTACACAGGTGCGTTCTTAGTAACAATTTTCACTTAAGAGTACACAAAAAATATAAAAAAAGGGAGGTAATTTTCAGTAATTGACAATTTGAGTTTGTCACATTAATATTAGTTGGTATCAAATTATAATAATTCCAAAACTTCTATTGGAACTTAAATAATGGAGTAATCACTCTGTTTAAATGTTTCATAGTAATTTTTTTTCTCATGACATTAGTTACAATAAATACTATATTGTGAACTTTGGTAAAACTTTATGGCATTTTTCATTCTTTTTGATAATTTATAATATTAAAAAATTATGTCTGGCTTAACTTGGTGTGATGCGATTTGATTAGAAAAGGTGAATACTCCAAAAGTTAACAGAAAAAATGAAAAAAAATAAAAATAAAAATAAAAATAAATGAAATGAAATAATTGTATGTGAATAACCCGTTGGCATGAAACTTGGACCACATTACACTAGTGACTTGCAAAGAGGTTTCCCTTTCTTTCAATTTTGCATTTTCCAGATTTTTTTTGTTACTATTATTTATTGTTTTAATTTTAACTTTTTCGTTGGACCAACAAGAATGGGTTGGATAATTCACTATTTTTATTTTATTTTAAAAATGTTACTTTTTCATTTTTTTTCAATTCCTTGATTATTGCCCCTTTGTTCTCAGAATTTTTTTTTTGTTAACAAATATAAAAAACGGTGAAGTTAATTATGATGGCATATTAATTCCCTATTTAATAAAATCCTTTTCTCAACAAATTTTAAATTATTCTTTTGACAGTGTGTTGCTTCATAATCCTCGTGCGTACACTTACCAAATACACAATGATTAAAATCATCAACACTAAATAAAAATATAATACTCACATTTCTAAACTCTCTTCCATTAAAATCCTCCAAGATTTTTTCCACGAGTCGTTTTTCTTATGATTCCAAGCATGTCTAGTTTCTTTTTCAAACATTTTATACATATATATCTACCATTATTTTAATAGAATCTTACTTCGTTATTAAACTCATCATAATTCGAACGAGTGGTTGTCAGAATTTTTTCCTTGACATTCCTCTTTTTCAATGTCCTTTTGATTTACTTGTTTTAAAACACAATCGAAGTTATAGATTATGATCAAACTAAACAAAACAAATGACACACATCCACACAACACAACATCATGATGTCACACATGAAAACCATGAACAATTTAATTAAAACCAAAATGTGGAGAAATGAAATAAACTCTTTTTTTATAGTAGTTATTAGTATTCTCATTCTCGTCTCTATTATCATTACTGTTATTATAATCACATGTATAACTATCAAATTTATTCATTTCATGTTACCTATTATTCATATGGTCAATGTTGTTAGGAATCAGGTCTTAATTCCGTAATGTTACTTCATGGATGTTTTTTCTTTTTCTTTTTTTAGATGGGACACTTTAACGTTTGAAATATTTTTGAACGTGACTAGCAACTTGAGTTCTTGTCATTACACAATGTCTTATGATGTTTTTCCAATCTCTTTTATCATATTTTTTAAGTTCACCCAAAAATAATTTATAAAAAAAAGAGTAAACAATATGTGAAATTGTATGTATAAATATTTAAAAATCATAATTATATAATGTTTAATAAGATCAAAACTAAAAAGTGCATTATTTTTACTAATAAGGAAAATAATAATCTATATAATATAATACACGCCTTGGTTACAAAGAAATATTTTGATCCTTAATCTTAAAGGATATTGTTTACTGGAAATTTCTGATTAACAGTGTCCTTTTGGTTACAAAGAAAAAATAAATTTAACCTATCTTTTTAAGAGGCTGATTAAGATCTATCCCAAAAGCCCATTGCGTTTACTGAGAAAAATTATAATAATATACTACAATATAATACACGCGCTAGATACCACAAACATGACAAAATTTTCTCATCTTTAATCTTGAAGAATATTTTTTGTAACAAATTGTGCAAATCTAAAACAATTTTGACTACCAAGAAAAGAATATTAAAGATATATACAGTGTTTCTTTCATAAATCCAAATCATACAGAAAAGAAAGTTTAAAAAATAAACAGAACCATTTTTAAGAATAAAAGATATTAGCATATTAAAAAGGTCACTTTTTATTCAGTCCAATGAAAGAAAACAATTAGATTAACCATTACCGAGATACAACAAGTAAGATAAATATTTAAAGAAAGCATATTTTAATTTTTAAGAAAAAATATTGAAAAAAAAACCAAGTAAATACTGTGTTTGCTTTTTTTTACCTAAATTTTTCTTGAAGTCATAAACTTTTTTTAAAAAGTTCAAACACAAAGGTAAAATCTTGAATCTTAAAAAACAATTACTTGAATTTTTACATTAAAAAACATATATCTGTGTTTTCTCCTCCAATATATTTATTAAATTCAATTTAGTTTTTTTATTTTAAAATTTTTATTAAATTTTTTAATTTTTAAAATAAGTTCAATTGGACGAAATGTCACATAATCCAACATATTTTTCAATTACATTAACAGTAACAAGTGTTAATCTTAATTTGAAGAGAAGGGTCAAATTAAATCTATTTTTAAAATAAAATTAAATTCAACCTAATATTGAGATTAAAAAATAATTAAACCTTGAAAAGAAGAAGAAAAATTAACTAAAACCGAAGACCACCTATACCTATGTTCCTCTTCACTCCAAGGCATTCCTTTATTTCCATGGTTGAAGTCATCTGAATAGTTTGATAACTCGACTCGACTTGACTCAATGAGTGACATGGAAGGCATATGATACTGAAAATAGAAAAATGTTGGAGTTCAAAGCATTATGGTTTTAAGTCGTATCTTTTGAATCACAACACATAGAAAATTGGACAAACCGTTTATTAGGTACTAAATGGACGAGCTTCTTAGGATTAATCATTTTGGGTATTTGTTTAAGTTACTTTTTTTAACAAAATATATTTTGTTTACTGTTTTATGTGTTTGTATAAACTGTTTATTTTTTAAAAAGAATAAAAAAAAGGATAATGATTTGCCTATTGGTCATCTTCTTTATCTTCTTATTAACATCTCCGATGTAATGGTGTTTTGAGATTGAAGAGAAAGCACACACATTGTTGTAAACCAGGAAAAATACAATAATAATAAAGAATTCAATCACAAATTAAATGCAACAAAAATAAATTCTCTTAACTTGCAACTTAATCACAAAGTAAATGTAGTAAAAATAGATTTCATCAACGTACAAGAATCTGTTATGAGTAACAATAAATAAATAGCAATAACAAATCACCAAAGATTTTTAATATGAAAAAATATCTGTCAAAACAAGGCAAGGGTAAAAAATCATAACCAAAGAAATAGTTTTACTACAATCAATAAGAATACAAAAGAGTCTCAATCAAGTGAACAAAAGAGTATTAATAGTCAGACAAATAAGATCATAAAGATTACAAATAGAGAACCAAGAAGATGAACAAACTCAAATAATAGAGGTATTGTGTGAATTAAATATCTTACAACTTAGACGTCGTTTTCATGATTCAACCGTTTAAAATGAACAACCAAATGTTACGAACTTCTTGTCAATTTCAGTCCGACCTAACGGTAAAAAAAATTGCAATTACAATTTTACGGTGATTGTTATGTGTATGAGAAAAAATTACTTTTTCTCTTTTTCTCTCTTATGATAGTGTTTTCTCTTGTTTGAGACTTAAATGTCTTTCTCCTCTTTTCTTACATTCCTTTCCACTTAAATAAGTGATAAATCTAGTTGACTTCTCAATTTTAGATATTTCTCCACATAGAAAGAAAGTCCAGTACTCAACATATCTCTCTATCACGAATGATTCTTATACCAAGAATATGTTTAGGATCTCTTATGTCTTTCATGGAAAATGATTCACCTAATTGCTTCTTCAACCTATCAATCTTGGAAACATTTTTTCCAACAATAACCATGTCATCAACATACAATAACAAGATAATGAACTCATCATCAAAAAAACTTTTTAACAAAGATATAACAATCAAAAGTAGTCTTTTTATAGCCTTGCTCACACATAAAAAACTTAAACTTCTTATACTACTATCTTATATTCTAGTTCAAATTGTATAAGCCCTTTTTCAAATTATATACATAATCTTCATTGTCTTTAACCTAAAACCCATTAAGTTGCTTCATGTAAATCTCTTCCTCCAAATCATCATGAAGGAAAGCAGTTT
Source organism: Pachyrhizus erosus (assembly GCA_026544285.1). NCBI lineage: Eukaryota > Viridiplantae > Streptophyta > Magnoliopsida > Fabales > Fabaceae > Pachyrhizus > Pachyrhizus erosus. Next base: position 16,842 of record JAMLFT010001789.1, read on the forward strand.
TCAAGTCAATTTGTTCTACCTGCAAATCAAGATTAGCAACCAAACTCAAACAGGTTTAATGGACGACAACTACACCACAGGTGAGAAAATTTCATGAAAATCAACATATTTTCTTTGGATAAAGCTTTTCACCACTAATCTGGCTTTGTACCTTGGAGATACAAAATTACTTTCATGTTTCACCCTAAAAATTCACTTGTTTTTTATGGCCCTTTTGCCCTTAAACAATTTCACTAAGTTATAAGTATGATTATCATGCAAGGATTTCATCTTATCTTGCATTGCATCCAACTTTTCTTTTTTTTCTTCACTTTCCAAGGACTCTTCAAAATATTCAATTTTTCCCCATCAATCAAGGTCACATACTCATAAGAAGAATACTTTGTAAAATATTGTTTTTACCTATCGAAATTCTTAAGTTGAACTTATAGTCCAAGTCCATCATTGAGATCCTCATCATGTAACATCTCATATTCCTCTTGAACATCATCAATAGGAACATCTAATCCATCTACAAGTTGTCGATCATCAACATCATCATGATGTTCACCATGTTGAACACTATCCTTAGTATTATCCATATTGTGAATAGGCAATTGCATATGATCAATATTAGTCAGATTTTTATCTTTCTCAAGAGTAGTCTTTTCCACCTTATCAATGTCCTTAATGGCTTGGTTTTTCATGAATTGCATATCACGACTTCTAACAAGCTTATTCTCAACAGGATAATACAACCTATAGCTAAATTCATCTTGATCATAACTAATAATGATGCACTGTCTTGTCTTCGCATCCAACTTAGATCTTTCATCCTTTGGAATATAAACAAATGCCTTGCAACCGAAGACACGCAAGTGATCATAGCTCACATTCTTGCCAAACCAAATTTTGTCAAACACTTCACTGTCAAGAACAATCGTAGGAGTAAGATTAATAACATGCATTGTTGTATATATTGTCTTATCTTAGAAATGTTTGGGTAACCTAACATTTGAGAGCATACACCTCACTCTCTCTAACAATGTCTTGTTCATCCTTTTTACTAAATCATTTAGCTGAGGAGTTTTAGGAGGATTCTTCTCATGTACAATACTCTACTGCTTGTAATAGATTTCAAAGGATCCACAATACTCACCATCATCATCAATACAAATGCTTTCAACTTCTAGCCTGACTGTCTTTCAACTAAAGTATGAAATTGCTTGAACTTGTCAAACATTTAGTATTTTCTTTGCAAAGCATAAACCCATAGTTTCCTAAAACAATCATCAATGAAAGTAATAGAGTTAAAAAAGTTTACTTTCAATGGACAACAAATGTTTGAATGCACCAATTCTAACAACTAACTTCCTTGAAGGATTATGTTTATTGAAGGATACTCTAGTTTGCTTACCAGTCATGCAATGAGAACATTTCTACAATTATGTAATTTTTAACCCTTGAAAAACATCCATTTTAGCTAAACAATTCAGCCCATTTTCACTAATATAACTAAGTCTTTGATGCCATAAAGATGCCTTAATTTTCATGACATTCACACTGTCTTTAACAACAAAAGTTTTGTCTAATACAATTTAGATAATTTATCTCCTTTGGCCACATCAAAGTTGCCTTTGGTGAGTTCCCACTTTTCAAAGCCAAAGTGGTTATCACAATCATCATTATCAAACATTTGCATAGAAATCAAATTAAAACAAATGTTAGGAGTATGTTTGACTCCTCTAAGCAACAACTGAATTCTCATATTGGTTTATAGGCAAGCATCACCAACACCAATCATCTTAAATACATAATCATTATCCATTTTTAACTCTCCAAAATCACTGAAAGTGTAAATTGTGAAAAATTCCTTTATTGCTGCAACATGCAGTGTAACACCATTATCAGCTATTCACATACACTAATTCAATACAAGATTAATTGACTTATGATCACGAAGAATAACAAAATCACCATAAGTAGCAATAGCAACACAATTATCATGATCATGATCCTTCTCTTTTTGCTTACACTTCTTGCCTTTATTCTCCTTTATTCTCATAAAGCAATTCTTCTACATGTTTTTTTTATGAAAATAATTACACTTCACATTCTTGTATCTGAACCTAGACTTACTCATGTTATTCTCTTTACCATCCTTCAATTTCTTTTTTTGATCTATCCCTCTATTTTCAATGACAAACACATCAAACTAAGATTAAGAACCTTGTGTCTTCCTTCTCGTATCTTTATTAAGACCACTAGTCTTTTCCATTTGGACTTACTCATGTTATTCTCTTTACCATCCTTCAATTTCTTTTTTTGATCTATCCCCCTATTTTCAATGACAAACACATCAAACTAAGATGAAGAACCTTGTGTCTTCCTTCTCATATCTTTATTAAAACCACTAGTCTTTTCCATTTGCAAAGAAACAACATTAGGAACTGAGTTAGTAATAGAAATCCGAAATGTCTTCCAAGATTCAAGTAAAGTGTTTAGTAGTCATAATCTCAAAACTATACCATCAAATTTAATACTTGTTTTTTATAGTTGATCTAGAAGCCCTTGAAATTCATTTAAGTGATCTAAAATGAAAGAACTCTTTTTGTATATGTCTCATTAGTGATATGACTATAAATATTATCTTCTACAAATTACCAAATAAAATCATGTGTGTCCATGCTCAAAATCTCAATATTCATCAAACATAGAATTCAACTTCTGAATAGCAAAGACAGGAATATGCATTTTCTTAACATATCACAAGTCCTTCATCTTGTCCTTCCACAAGTGATAATTAGTGTCATTCAAAATAATCATTTTTGTATTTGTCTTCATCTTCAAGCAAGTCAAATAGATTTAAACCAACAAAGTGCTCTGATGTCATTGTGATAAAGGGACAACAACACAATAACAATAGAGAACTCAATCACAAAGTAAATGCAGCGAATATATATCCCTTCAACTTACAAGAATCCGTGAGGAATAACAACAAATAAATAAAAATAACAAATCACTACAATCACATAAGAGACGTCAAAGATTTTTAATGTGTTTAGCTAGGTAGTCGACTAAGCTCTTACAATTACTGTAGGAAATGAACGAAACTAGTAAGCTTAGTAGATAGGTAGAAGGAATGACCCCCCTTAATTCTACCAAGGACTGGACAAGGGTTAGCTTTGTAAATGTGTAGAGCCGAGTGTAGTGTGGTGTAGTAGTAGGCCCTTCTTAGCTACTAGACCATTCCAGTGCTGGTGTGGAGGGGAATATCTTTTTATTATTTAGTTCAAGAAAGTGTTGTCTCATTTCCTTACATTAGCAATGGAAAATAAAAAAAGTCAATATCTATTATTTTTAACTAAAACTTAATAAGAGGTCCCCTTTTTTTATCTATCAAAATAAGGATAAAAAATCACAAGTCGTCTAGACTAAAGAAATAGCTCCATTATTATCAATAAGGGTGAAAAAAATTTCAATCAAGTGTGCAAAACAGTTTTAGCAACTAGACAAACAAGGTTATAAATATTACAAATAAAGTACCAAGAAAATAAAAAAAATCAAAGAACAAATTTATTATGTAAACTAAATATCTCACAACTTATACCTCTTTTTCATTTTCCAATCATTCAAAATGAAGAACTAGTGATTACAAACCTATTGTCAAAATTTTAGTCTGATCAAAAGGTGAACAAATCTACAGTTGAGATTGTATATTGACTACGTTGTGTATACGCGAAAATTATTTTGTCTCAGGCTATTAGTTTTCTCTCTTATTTAAGACCTAATTGTACCTCTCCTCTTTTTTCATATCCTTCTCCACTTAAATAAGTGAGCAACCTAATAAACTTCTCAATTTTGAACATTTTTTCATATGAAAAGAGAGGACAACATCCAACATTATAATTTGTCATCTCTGCTAAAACTATGGTGTTATTTTCTTAGTATTACTCTTGATTCATCTACTTTGTGATAAGAGAGTTGTAACTTTGAGTTTAATTTCATGCTTTCCTAATTTATTTACTTTTATGCTATTCCTTTTTTATTTAGTATATTGATGGAAGAAAATTCATTTGACTTGTAATGTCCTTATTATTTTTGTAGATTTGATTAAGGGTTTATTTTTACCTATTTGACATCTCTTCTTCGAAACAATGTTTCACTATACATTCCAATTTAAAATGAGACATTTTGGAGGTATGATGTTCTTATTATTTTATCTTAAAATACTAAATTTGTTTTCTACATTAGTAAAGGTGTACATGGATTGAAGTTTAAATCCAGATCCATATTTTATCAAAAACTAAATTGGATTTTTTTTAAATCGATTTTAAACCAATTTAAAATCAAAAATCATTTTTTAAAAGAATGTTTTAAAACAAGCTTTTTTTTTTTTTAAATTAATTTTAACTAAAAGTTCAATTTTAAAATCAAATGTTTTTATTTTAACTTTTAACGATAATGAATATTATCATCCTATATATTATTCACATTAGAAGGGAAAAAACAAGAATGAACCATTCTAACTCAATAGAGAAAACTTACATCAAGTCTTAACACCTATTCCTTTACTCATAAACTAATTAAACTTGCTATATTTTGACCAATTCATACTAACTTGAACATGTACATCTGTTAGAATCCATAATCATGCCGAACATAAAGAATCCAATTTTAACTCCATTCAATTGAAAACAGAAACTCCACTCAATTTTTAGACATTGTTCTTAATTAGGATGAATTTGCAGACTTATTTTCCTGAAATTCATTACAAAATTCATTGTTCTACTTTTAAGAAATGAAGATATGCAATTTCTTTCAGACTGAGATAAAAGAAGTAACAAGAGAATTTTATGTTTTTAAAGCACTATGAGATCAAATGTCACTTAAGAATAATTATATACCAACTAATCTAATATTAAATAATTTAACAACAGTAATATTATCAATCTAGTCAAATTTATCACTAACTTATTAATTAATACATTTCAACTAACTAACCATGACTTCAGACTTTTATGGCAAATTATTCCATTAGATGTCTAAATATCCAACCAACCAACAAAAAAGGGTGAGAAGGGAGGCCACGACGGTGGAGACCGAGAGGGATTAGAGGGAGGCAAGAGCAATGGTGGAGGCAAGACCGAAAGGGATCGTTCAAATCCTTAATTTTTTTTTTTTTTTTTTGTGGTTGTAGACAATGAGTACTTTTGATTTTATTTTTCAACATGAATTAGGGATAAGAAATGGTGTGGTTCATAATTTACATTTTGTGACAGTTTTCAATCACAAAAAATTGAATCATTCTTAGCTCCAGTTAAGGGTATCAGTAACTAGATTCAATTACGACACATTTTATAAATAATCAGAATCAAAAATCAATAATTAAAAAAAAACTAAAAATAAATATTTTTATACTTATAAGAATTAAAAAAATATTTAATCCTATCATTTATATATTAAAAAATACTTATTTATTATAAATTTTAGTTATTATTTATTTTGTATAAAAATATTGTACTTTTAATATTTAAAAAATATTTTAAAATAATTTTTATTTTTATTTTTTAATGATATATTAAAATATTTATTTTAATTTTATTTTATAATAAATATCATTATCTTAAAATTTTAATAATATATTTATTAAAATCAAAAAACTATTTTTTAATCTTTTAATAAATATTTTTTTAAAATAGTTATTTTTCTTAATTTGTGAGAAAAAAAATCTAACACATTTCTTAATACATTTATTGTTGTCTTCTGCTCTTTCCGAATTTACCCTTCATGCCTTTCTTTCGCATTCGTTCCCTATTGAGGGCACAAACGTCCTTTTCAGCCTTTATCGAACAAGTTGGCTCTCATGCCGCAATGTTGCATGTAAAGTAGGGTTTCCCACCTTCCTTCCTTCCTTCTCGTCAAAGAAATGTCTTCTTCTCGGTATCGTCCCGTTCTCCCTAAGGAACTCCTAGCGGAAATCCTGTCGCGGCTTCCGGTGAAGGATCTCATGCGATTCAGGTGCGTTTCAAAGTCATGGAACTCTTTCATCTTCGATCCTACGTTGGTTAAACTGCACCTTGAAAGGTCTTCAAAAAACACACACCTCCTATTAACGTTTGAAAACGACAACGGTGAAAGCAAGGAATGCGTCGCACCCTGCTCCATTCCTTGTTTGCTCGAAAACCCATCATCCACTGTTGACGCTTGCCACCTGTTGAGCCTCGACTACATTGTCTTGGGTGTCTGCAATGGGTTGGTCTGCTTGCAAGATTATCGTTGTAGAGATGATTTCGAAGAATACTGGTTCCGGTTTTGGAATCCGGCCACAAGGGTCATGTCCCAAGACTCGCCACGTATTCGCAATTATAAGATTGGATGGGTTTTGTTTACCTTTGGGTATGGATATGTTGCTAGTATTGACACTTACAAGGTTGTGGTAGTCATTTTGGATATTAAAACACAGGAAATGGAGGTGAGAGTTCACTGCTTGGGTGATACTTGTTGGAGAAGTGTTTTAACTTGTCCTGCACTTGCCATTTTGTATCAAAATGGAGCGTGTGTGAGTTACACTGTTAACTGGTTAGCACTTAAAAGATTGGTTAGGTTGGATGGTTCTGGTTATCAATGGAACAATGTTACTACTATCAATGAGCTAGTAATTTTTTCGTATGATCTAACGAAGGAAACTTACAGTTGTTTGTCGATGCCTGGTGGTCTTCTTGAAGTCCCTCTTCACCCGCCTCTTCTTAAGGTTTTGAAGGATTGTCTATGTCTTTCTCACCATGGGAGAACCAGTTTTGGTTTTTGGCTAATGAGGGAGTTTGGAGTTCAAAACTCTTGGACTCACTTACTGAATATAAGTTATGACCAACTTCAAAATCGTAACTCTCTTCTAGATGGGTTCAGGTTTATTCCACTAATTTTGTGCACGTCTGAAGATGATAATATCATGTTGCTGGCAAACTATGGATGTGTGGAATTTATTCTGTATAATAGGAGAGACAATACATACAATAGAATAGATGGGCATGAAGATTTCAGGGGTGGAAAACTTTTGTTTTGGTCTTATGATTATGTTCAAAGCTTGGTTTTGCCATATCGAAATTAAGGTACCTGCATTTGCCTATATATATTTATGTTAAAATTGTAAGTTGTCTCAGAATCTTGCCAATTAACGTATGGACAGGACAGAGAACCTGAATATTTTGCTGATTCCTTAGTTTTATTACTTTGTTTGATGATTCTATTGGCTATTGCTAATTGTGTCTCTGCTTTGGTTTTGTCTGCATTTTTTTTATCTTGGTTGATACCTTATTCAGATCCCGTTAACTCTTCATTTCTCATGGAAAACTATTACGTTGGCAAAGAAAAAAACATTTAGCAAAACATATGAACTGTGTAGATCAGCAACTTTCCACTTTAGCATCTCATGTATAAAAACTCCTTTTTTTTCAGTCTTAGCTTTCGAAGTTGTACCCTTCCAATATGTAAGTTTATTGAATTGGTTTCTTAATATGATTGCTGTTTTATTAGGAAAAGTAACTTCTGCTACAATATCACTCCCCAATATAACAAGATTCTTTTCAAATTATAAATCTGTAATCTTAGCTTCCTAAGCTCTGCATTTTTCAGGCCATGTGGAGTGATGGTAGGAGGGAAGAAAGTGACTTATTGTAGCTGTGTTTTTACATTAATTCTGAGTTCCTTTTGATTGGTCTATTTTATGTTATTTTCTTATCAATAATTGCAAATTACTACTTAACAATTATGTGGTTTTGCAACTTTACCCATAGGCTAATGGTAAACTGATGACTTACCTCTAAGCAAGCAATCTAAGTGTAGTTCTTGAAATATCGTAGTTTAGGAATATTGTTGCAGTTGCACATAATCTTGCTTAAAAATGACTGTGTTACTGGTTGTATGTTTTTCTCATCTTATCCCCACTCTTTTTGGGTTCATATAGTAGCAGTTAAGGCTAGAAGTGATTCTAGACCTAGCTTAGGCTCAACTTTATATGAAATCAAGTTCATTTCCTTAGATCAAGCTCACCTAATGAACTCACAGTTTTAAGCTTGCAGGCTACTCAAGCGTGATGGATCAATGTTGAGTTGTGCTTATTGAATATTTTAAACTTGACGAGTTACTCAAATTTGTAATTTAGTAAAATTCATGTTTTCTTTTTCAAATATTCAATTAAAAATGATTTAGTTAAATAATGCTCCATAGTTGGACCGCAATGCGCCGTTTAATGAAGTTTTCATTTTATATTTATTATAGGCTAGGCGATAATACTGTAAAAGAGATTTGGTCCTAAATATAGGGATGCCTTAAAATAGTTGCAGAAATAAACCTGAGTAATTGTATTTCTTCTTCTGTACAAGTTTGCATAACTTATGTTATACTCAATTGGTCAATCTTAGTTACTAGCTTAGTTGTTGACTATCAGTTTCTTCATTGTTATCATTGTGGATATCTAAATCTTCTGATGTCCTTTTAATGGAAAACTCTAACGAATTGCAAGCAATTTTGTATAACCTGATAGATAATAGAGTAGAAGCAACCAAAATTCCCAATAGCATAAATTTAACACACAGATTGTGTGGAATTAAGTCGAAAAATTGGTTTGGCCTTGTTGCAAATAAGTTATTCTGCAAATTTTTTCTTATTTGAAATTTATATTGAATATATTTTGTATGTTGTTTATCTTTTAACTTGTGGTTATTTCACATATGGATAGATAAATAGATTGTGTGAATATATTTTTTGATGCCTTAGTTTGACTATTCTGCTAATGGTTTGACAATTTACCAAGGACGAAATAGCTTTGTTTCTTATTTTATTTTATTATAAGCTAGAAGTACTCTGTTTGGTGGTTAGATAGGTGATGATTTTCCAAAAATGGAATTCATTCTTTCTTAAATATTGTTTGATGGGTTGATCTTTGGAAAGTTTTAAACAAAATGCATAGACAAAAAAAACAGAATTATTTTATTCTTCAAACTTACATTAATTTAATTTACTTCAAAAGTTTGTTACAGTTGCAGAATACTATAAGTAAATGTCTTTTATTTTTTATTTTTAATTCTATTTAATCTGTAATCTCCTTTTGATTGCATTAGAATTGCTAATGGTCTTAAAAAGGCATATTTGCTCTCTGTATACGGGGAAACTTTTCTTTTTATCAATGTCATCATAACTAAAATTCTCACATAGTTTTGATCTTTTCTTTTATATTTCCAAGATAGAAGCTTCGAACTTATTATTGGCTATAAAGTTGCATCCTCGGGTCTTGTTTAACATGTTGAGGTTGAAGCGTGTGATTTAGTTAAGACTTAATTGGAAATTCTGTTTTGTAGACATTGAATTAACTAGGTAAATATACTGTTCAGCTAATCATTGAGAAGCATGCAAATGTTGAAAATAAAGTTTAACTCGTTTTCTCCTTTAATCATGTTTAAAAGTTGGCAATTTATGTATATTAAAAGCTTAATTAGAGAAGTTAATTTCCTTTCATTTATAAAGGGATATATGGTTGCACCTTTGAGCATGACGTATTGTTTTTTTCCTTAGAGTTTTTGTTTTAGTTGTACTATGATGCAGTTTTTGCTGTTCTTGGTTGATGTCCATTTCTCACCTTATGAATTGTTATGTTATAATAGTATCATATTATTCTGTTTAATAAAATATTTTCTAGGAATTTTCTTGTGTGCCAAAATTAAAAACTTTGGAAAAGCATATCAGCTGTGAAGATACTGGATCTTTCCAATTTAGCATCTCACTGTTAAAATTTTAACTTCCCTAATTTGTTCAATCTTGCCTTTCTAAGTTTTACCCTTCTAATGTGTGAGCTACTTACATTGTTTTCTTGAATTGTGTTAGGGTTTGTTGTGACCGGATAAAACAAGTTCTTTTAAAATTATAGATCTGCAACCCCAGCTTCAAGCACATTATGGTTTTTAATGGCAAGTAGAGGGACGGAAAGAAAAAAGATTGAGAATTCAGATTTTTTTTTTTTTTCTTGCCCAATATCAGCTTTGGTCTTTTTATTTATGCTTGGCTTGTTATTTCTGTTGCTCCACCAAATGATGGAATTGCCCATTATCTACAACGTGGTAGCTTATGCCATATTGCATGGAATGGGAAACGGTTCAGAAACTATTGTTACTTTCTTTTGCATACTGTAAACTGGTCAATCTTGCAGATGTGTAACAAAACAAGATAGATATTGTATGAGGGGTACAGTTGACTTGCTTAGTTTATTGGACATTGCTACTGTTGTTCGTTTTCTGATTGGTGCAAAAGCTCTTTTAAGTTTTTATTTCTTGATTGGTTCAACTCAAGTCTATTTTTCCTTTATGAATGAGCTTATAAAAAGAGAGTGAAGGGGGCTATATACTGTATCCACAGTTTAGCCCTTTGATGGCTCTTATTTAGGTTCTTTTGGGAACAATAATACCAACATGTTACTTAACAACTACTCTGTTTTGAAACTCTACTAGTGTATTGATAAGTAATAGATCTAACCTCCTTATATAGGTAGTTAGGTGTACTTTTGCAAGTTGCAGCACAGGCTGGGTATATTAGGATTATTATATTAGTTGTGCCATGATATTACAGGTAGTTTATTTGTGAAATATGGATGAATGGATTTCTTTTTGTCCTCTTGTCTTTGGGTTTATTTGTTCAGCAGTTTTACTGATCGTGGACAAGACTAGGATAAAGTATAGAACCTCCATGGTTTTCATGCATGTGTTGAAGCAAGAGCTTCCATTTGTTAGTGATTCTATGCTTTGATAGGAGCAGGTGACAATGGTGAGGTTGTGGTGGTTGGTAGTGCCAACAGTAAGCTTGGTGTAGGTGTTGTCAAAGGGATTGTCCATGGCTCCAACATTGATGTCTAGTACGACAGACAAAGGAAACAAATGTTATTCGGTTAATGTTGGAATGAGGTGATATGTGATTGTTTTATATTTTGTTAAATTGAAAGACTGACGTAGGTTAGTGTGAGAGATCCTCTCATGTCTCTTACCATAAAAAATAAACTTAGGATCGTCAAAATAAGTTCTATTTTAGATCAATGGTGGAGTTTTTTTTTTTTTTTTTATTTCTTTCATCCCTCTCTCATCTTCTCTCACCGTTGTTCTTCACTTCCTCTTCATCAATTTCACTTATGTCGCTGGCAGACACTCTCTATCTCCAACCACCATCGAACACACCACTACTGAACGTACCATTTTTTTTTTCTTTTTCTAGATCTAAGCTTTTTTTTATTCAGATTTAAAAAGGTGCACATTGTTTCGCGTTGTCTGATGGTGTGTTTTGGATGTTATGTTGTTGGTGCAGTGTTCTGTGGTATATCTACCATGTGGGTGCATTGCATCTACGAGGATAAGTATAGATCTAGGGAAGAAGGAAAAAGAAAAAGAAAATAGGGAGAAAAAAAAATAGAAAGCAGAGGCTATAAAAATTCATCTCCAACGGTGGCGTACGGTGACCCACAACTGAGAAGAGTCTTTCTTGATCAAGAAGGATTAGAATTAAATTATAAAAGTAAGAAAGAAAAAAGACAAAAAAAAAAAAAAGGGACAAAAGACAAAATAATTGGATCATAAATTTAAATTAAAAAAATCTAACTGTATAAAAATTATTTCTCGTAGTGTGAGAGATCCCACCTAGCTGCTTCTTGAAAGACTTGTATGATAAAAGTTGAATAATGACAAACTCATTTTACAATATCTAGTTTGACATGACAAGCTAAAATGTCATATAGAGACTTCAGCCCTTCTTAGAATTTACGTATGCTTCAAATTAAATAATAATAATAATAATAATAATAATAATAATAATAATAATAATAATAATAATAATAATAATAATAATAATAAT
>JAMLFT010001790.1:0-28703 GCA_026544285.1 Pachyrhizus erosus
GCTTCAAGTGTGGGATGAATAACACAAGGCCATAAGGCCTTTATTTATAAGCCTTCTTTGAGAAACCAAAAAACAAATCGACCGATGTGGGACTTTCATAAGGCAAGGCAGAATTAACAATTTGATGCCTTTTTTGGTTCAAAGTAAGCTTTAGAGTTAATAAATAACAACTTTTAACTTGAAATTAGATACTAAGAATGAATGTAGTGGAGACCACGCATTAGGAATGTGATTCAGTGGAGCATCGCATGTTAACATTAATTGTGAAGTTTCTTTTGGCATGTGGAACAATCAAGAGTAGATGGACTATATTAATTATGGAATAAGATAACAACACAATTCCTATTTTTAATACATACAATCCATGATGGAGGAGCCATTCAAACTTTTCCTAGAGGGATCAAGGAAACCAAACTACTCAAAGAAAATATCAAGGAAACACCTCGTCCCAACCACTTGTTAAGAATAAGCTTGCATGTGAGACATTAGAGAGGAAATTGACTCTACGCTCTTCCACTTTTATTTAGAAGACAACAAATTTTATAGAAGAAATTTGATGATCATATGATAATTCTTGAAAACTTTAATACTTGTCTTATTCTATTCTGTTGAGATATATAATTCTTTTTGTTAAATCCCATTAAACACTATAATTGGATGATAAGGTCGTTTTATTGAAATTTGCACTTAATTTATTTTGACATTAAAATTTTAGAAAAAATTACTCATTTGATCCTATAGTTGTACAAAATTTACTTTTTAATTCCTATACTTAAAAAAATATTCATTTTTAGATCCTTTTTGGTCTTTATTATTATGCAAACTTTACCTTTTAGTCAATTGTTATTTTGTAACTTTAGGAACTAAAAGAGGACAAAAAATGTTTGTAGAGGAACTAAAATAAATGATTTTCAAGTATAGGGACTAAAAGGTAAAATTTATGCAACTATAGGGACTAAATAAATAATTTTTCTAAAATTTTATTATGTTTCACTTGAACAACATTCCAAATTATGTAAGGTCATAAATTTATGAGTATCTTTACTTTCAATGTAATTTTGTAATGAAACTTTAACTACATGACTAAATGTAACACTTTATGTTTATAATTTTCAAATATATACATTTTTCTTATGGTCAAAAGGAGACATTAAATTGTTAAATTTCAATATAAATGATGTTGTTCTTTAAAATTATTGAAGCATGAGTAGATGCAACAATCATGCATATGTTTAGGTTGATGCCCTTTCTTCATGCATGCTATTGTATCATGGATAAATGTGTATCATATATTTTTGTAAGCCGTGATAGAAGGACACTATTGGTTATTTTCACCTTCAAATTGGTGAGACAATCATTATCCTAGATAGTGTGTCTTTTCTCTTATATTTATCCATATATGAAATATTATAATTGTACCAAAGACCACATGTTATTTATTTTTTTTGTGTGTGTAGAAAATATAATTTTAAATGAAGATATATATTATGTGGAGGAACTTTATCAATATTTTATTCATCGAGTGCTATATGTAGAGCAAAGAGTAATATGAAACTCAAATACTACGATTATCTTAATCTTAAACTCAAACTACTATCTTCCTAAATCTAAATGATAAGATCAATTCTATATCTTTATCTAAACAATATCCTAAATTTTGATACATAACAAAAACTCCTAAAGTCTGCCTTAATATCTATTGACATCCTATTTGAATTTTTAAATTTGGCCTTCTTCCTCCTTTTTTTCTTATGATTCTTAGCATTATGTTTTCTTCTATGGCACCACCTCTTCACTCAACTAGAATTTTTATTTTGGTGCATTTATCCCTTTTTTATCAACTTCATCTTCTTTGCTTCTTATGAACTCTATGGTAGTAACATCAAATCTTTGATGGATGTTGGAAGGTGGTTCTTCATCTATATGTTTATTCTTATCTTGAACATCAAGCTTCTTCAAAGCACATGCATCTTGTTTGTTTTTTTTTTTTGTCTCCTTCATTTGTAGGTCCTCCTCTTTCATCAAATCTAAAACAAAGCTTTTTTCTTTCATCTAAACTTTGATAACATCTATATTGTTTATATCTTTAATCACATAATTTTTTTTATCTTCAGACAACACTTTGAAATCTTTCTCTAACATCCATCTAAATTTTATGAACATATAAACATATAAAACATCATAAATCAATTTCAAATTTGATTAACTTTTAATTGCAATTGTTTCTTTGCCTTTTATTGTAATACATGCTCCATTTCTAATTCTGACTTTAGAAATGTTAATTTTGTTAAGCTATTTGAAAAGCCCTTGTTCATATGTTACATGATTTATACAACAACTATTAATAAGTCAAGATTTTTTGGAGTTGTCAATTGTAAAACATGACATTTCAAACAATGATTCCTCTTCATCTTCTTATTGATCCTCAACAACCTTGACCTTAACTTGTTGTTTATGACACTTGCATACCTTTTTCACATGTCTTGATTGACCACATTTGTAGCATTGCATCAGGCCTCCACCAACATCTCACCATCTCCACCTTGCTCTTTTTTCTTATTTTTGCCACCATCGTTGATTTGAAATTTGGTTTGAAAAACACCTTCTACGATTCCTTCTTATCTATTAAGTCTTCTTTGCTCTTGGGCCTACAAGGCATGCATGAATTTTGTTAAAGTGATCTTTAATAAATCCTTTGTGTTCTCCAAGAAGACAATAGAAGTTTCATATCTTTTAGGTATAGTTACTAGAATTTTTTCTACAATCCTAGAATCAAGAAATTTTGTGCCCAACAATCGTACCTTATCAGCAATACTAATAGACTTATCTAAGTATATTATTTTATTGTCTTAAACTCTTTCATTTGTGGTAACTTGAACTTTCTCATTAGATTCAACACTTGCATGCTTCAAATCCTTGAATTTACTACATATTCTTCCTTTAGTTGCTTTTACAATTTTGATAGTCATGATTCTAGTAAAGGTGGTTTGTGAAACACTAGCAAATATGCATGACTTTGTCTTAGCCTTCTTGATTTTTCTCTCCTTGTGATTCTTCATTTGGGGCATGGTGCAATTGTTTGATGCAAAGTAACATCATAATCTTCTTCTATGGCTTCTTGGAGATCTAAAGCCTCTAGGTAGGATTTCTCTGACTGCCCAAAGGTCATAGTTCTCCCAATCAAAGATAGGAGGAACAACTTATGAAAATCTTGTTTCAGTATCCATCTCTAAGCACAAGTCCCTCAAGAAAAGAGTTTTGATATTAATTATTGTTTTTTTTTGTGTGGAAAATATAATTTTAAACAAAATGATGTATTATGTGGAAGAGTTTCATCAATATTTTATTCATTGAGCTCTATATATAGAGCAAAAATGTAAAATAAAATTTAAATACTAATATTATCTTAATCTTAAACTCAAATTACTATCTTCCTAAATCTAAATGCTAAAGTCAATTCTTTATATTTATCTAAACAATATCATAAATTTTGAAACATAACAAAAAAAAAAACTCCTAAAATCTAAATTATTCTAAAATTAGATATATTTAGGCATTTATTTTCAATATCTACAAAAGAACATGCCTACTTGGTGGAGTTTCTAAGGGTTGAGATAGCTAAGGCATTAATTAAGATTGTGGTAACTCAAGGAATGTTGTGTGATTTAGTTTGTTGTAATACTTTTATGGTGCATATGTATAAGATAGGAACATTGTCTTTGTAGCTAGAGCCTCCTTTTGCATTTGACACATTGCATTATCTCTTCCTTGACATACTTTTACAATTAACTTATTTAGGTTAATATGCATTTACTCAGTAATTTGGAGGAAATAAGATTCTTTTATATGTACTATTATAGGTGTTAAATATCAAAGTTGTTTTCTTCAATTTTGGTATTTTCTCGTATTATGATAATTAATTATGTTAATGGTTTCAAATTATGAATCTTTGTGTACTTTTAGGCTTGTCTTTCGCTAATTGGCACTTAGATATATTGAGCAGTATCACTATGATAAAAGGTTCTTAGGGGATTTGATGATGTGTTTACCATTTATATTATGTTAGATATGTTACAGCTAGAAGAGGTCATTTGGATGTCATGTGTAACCCATAGAGAGGCTTAGCCTTTTTAGGAAATGTCATTCTTCTCAAGCTTCATTAGATCAAGCTCATTATTATGCACCCATCTATAAGAGAGGGTACTACAATAATTTAAGCATGTATAAAGCATTCCTCACTTATCCTGCATGGTTATTTGTCATGTTGCCATCACTAAAGAATGTGATTATAGGTTTATTCATTAGTCACACTCTTAGAGGTGTCATTACAAGACAACAAGTGATTGATCTAGCACAATGCATGAATTGATATGTTCATTGATTTCACCACATTTCCCATCCATATCTCATGCCATTACAAGAAAGAGATCCTTTGAAAGTACTAGTGCAACTCTATTGCATAATTGACAAGTGTACCAAATTCTACAATAAGGTTGGTTTGGTGGTTGAAGGGAGAAGGGGGAAGAGAGATGTCATGGGTTCAAATCCCTTTCACTAACAAAAAACTATGAAACTAACAATTAACATTTATTGATCCAAAAATAAGACAAGCGTACCAAATCATGTAATAGTATTATAATGAGTAAGAGTATCATTTTTCCAAAGGACACACATAATACTTGACAAAATCACAACACTCACTAAAACTATCAAAGATAAAGATTTCAAATGAAAGTGCAAATGTAAATTACAAAAGAAATCCCCTCTTTTTTCATGTATAACATTAAGCACCCCTTCCTTCCACTTGCACCCTCTGTGTTTTTATGTAAATTACACCTAATATCCCTCAATTATTTTTTTAATCAATGTTTTCAACTAACAATACTAATTAATTAGGTAACAACGACATCAACAATATAATAACTTGCCATATCATCTAGGAGTTTGATGGGGATAACCTCATGATATTTCTTTTTAGTAAATTATGTTTTTATAATTTCTCATATGTTTATGCAATTTATGATGTCAGACAAATTGATAAGCAATTAAAAACATAATTAATAAAAAAAGTTACATGTGACTATCCCATTAAACTTTTGACGATGTGACAAGTTAATAAATAACCTTGTTGGTACTTGATCAAACACTATTACTTGGTAGTAGAGACTAAAAAATTTGAGAAATGAGTGTCAAACACAATTTATAAAAAATACATAGAGTGTGATAAAAAGGAAGGAGTGTTTAGTGTTATAAATAAGAAAAAAAATTAGAATTTTTATGTAGATTATAGAATGGAGGGTTATAAAATCTAATAAATGAAAACCTCATAAAAATACATGCATATAATTTATTCTAAGATTATTGTAAAATCAAAAGCAAAGGGAAAGATCTTTTAGTTTTTAAATTACAGAGGCAGTTAAAAATTGTCTCTACATTAATTACACATATGAAAATATTTAACATAAAAATATTATTTTGTGATAATTTTTAGTTGTGTTAATTTTGATTAATAAAAATATCATTTTCACTTACTTTAAAAGTATAAATGATTAAATTTAAAAAATAAGATATTAAACTGAATCTAATTGAAAACATAAATGATTAAGAATATATTTTAACTTTTATCTAAAATGAAGTTAATTGATATTTTGGATGATTTAACATGTATTTAAATGAGCATTGATAAAATTAATTTTAACTAAATTTTATTTTAATTAAAATTAATTATAAAGTGATGTGATTTCTGTTTATTTTTTTTTCTAAAGCAAGCTAATAGTAATTTTAGACTACGAATTAATTCTTCATAAAATCAAATATATAAAAATTTATCTAAAATAATGTTAATTGATTTTTCAAAACGATAATAAGCCAACTTAAAACCAAACGCACACTTAAGAACACGAGCGTCATCTTCAAGAGTCCACTCTTCAAGATGACTCGTCTTGGTGATTGGTAAAAAATTTTGTATATGTGTATTACGTTTTCTTAACTTTAGTTGTTGCATTCGTCTCTCAAAGCACGTTTTTCCCTTGTTTTTATATATATTAATAACGCATATCAAAAACTTATACTCTGTTTTTTAACTTATCACTCTCAAAAGTTACAAATAATTAAATAAACACTTAAATAATGAAGAAGTAAAATAAGGTATAAAAAAATTATGGGAAAAGCTCAGCTTTAAGCCCTTTTGCTCCCTTTTTCTGCCCCTCTAGGACTGATCCTTTTTCTTCTCTTTTATTTTGGCAAAATGCCACATGCATTTTTAAAACGAAAAACGCATAAAAATAAACAGAAAAATATATTAAAAAGAATGTTAATAAAGGAAAGGAAAGATATCAATTAATAGAGAAAGTTGTTGTTTTTCTATAAAAAAATTAGGAGGGGATTTTAGAGATTTTGTTTTATTTTAGGCATTTTGAAAAAAATAAAAATAAAATCCTACTTGATTCTTTGATTGTTGTAATAATAATAAAAAAAACTTACGAAATTAAATTAAAATGATAAATATTTAACGTAGTTAGCAAATGCGTATTTTTCTGATTATGTATGTATCCTTATGCTTTATCGATTGACCAATAAAAATAGTACAAAGTTTTCTAGCAAAGGCAATATCCATTTATTTAAGATTAAAAAGATTTAAAATTATTTAAACCTAAAAATCATTGGCTGGGACACAATTATTTATCTACTATTTTGAATTTTATTGGCTATCTTCTTAAATAGATAGAGATATTTTATTTTTATTTGAAAATCTGCTCCCAAATTTACCGTCCCTTCTAATCTTATCCATCACCGTTTGATTATTGTGAAAAGTTATTCCTGTCAAATCCCAACTTCGAAAAAAAAGCTACAAGCAGGTTATTTTTATATATTCTTTGTTATGATCTTATTCAAATAATTCAGAATATTTAAGAATTAATATTTGTTTCAAAAATTAGTGTTTTGGTAATTATACTTTTAAATTAATTCTGAAACAGAGCCACATGATTAATCAAAATCTCCTAGTATTCCATTATCCTCAGTGACGTTTAATTTATCGAGAGATTAGAATAATGGTTGTATGTAATTGACCATTAATTTCTTCAGTTGTTAAAAATTTTCAAATCAATTGCATTCATGACTGATTTTTGTTGATTTCAATTCTAATTATCCTTTATTTTTTTTTCATTGAACACTTGTAAGGTTTATCTTCAAATTTTTTCTGCTTTACACCACTGCACTTAGCTTTTAATTTGGAGAACAATGGCTTCTCAAAGTCATGGAATTCACTTTTTCAAGGTTATTCTTGAAAACACCCTTCAGAAAGGACAATTGGTA
This sequence comes from Pachyrhizus erosus, assembly GCA_026544285.1. Classification (NCBI taxonomy): domain Eukaryota; kingdom Viridiplantae; phylum Streptophyta; class Magnoliopsida; order Fabales; family Fabaceae; genus Pachyrhizus; species Pachyrhizus erosus. Next base: position 7,318 of record JAMLFT010001790.1, read on the forward strand.
ACAATTTATTTCTTTTCTTCTTCTTGTCTTTTTGCATAAATATGAATGACAAATTTTTGCGAACAACTTTTATGAATCTACTTCAAGGTCTCTGAAATTTTTTGTACAAACATTCAAGGGTACATAAAATAACATGGATGTTACTATAATTTTAATATTGTGCATATTTGCATGTACTATTAAGAAGTTTTTTTCATCATGTGACAGAAAGTGCCTACCAGTTTTACCAGAAGACATTGGCAAGGAGTGACAAATCCTGTTATTGTATGTCTTCCAAATGGCACCAAACAAAAAGTTTATTGGCTTAAACATGGTTGTGATATTTGGCTTTGCAATGGTTGGAAAGAATTTGCAGAATATTTGTGTTTGGATGTGTCACATTTTGTGGTGTTTCGATACAAAGCAAATTCTAGTTTTAACGTGATTATTTTTGGAAAAAATGCCTTAGAAATAGAGTACCCTTCAACCAGAGATACTAATGAAGAAGTGGAAGAAATTGATGATAATGATTTTTCTGCAAACTTTGTTGAAGAACACACACCACTTGAAGATGAAAGGCCAAAGTTTCCTTCACTATATTCTAGAACTAGTAAGAGAAAAGTCAATCCCAAAAAAGAACCAGATGAAGAAGATGAACCTAAGCATTGGAAGAAGAGAAGTTGTTTAAGTTATTCTAAGCAGAACAACAGTGGTTGGTTGTATTTTCTATTTCGTTCTGTTTCTTTTACTGAGTTGTTTTTCAATAATGGTTACAGTGTGGTCAGAGCTGAAAATTAGTGAAAACTTGTAGCAGGTAGTTGCCAAGGAGATTTCAAGAAGAGAATGAAAATGTTCCATAAGGCAGTGAAGAAAATGTTCCACCCTGAGAATGAACATTTCACATGTTTAATCCAAAAGACATACACTGAGAGAGATCTCATGGTAACAAAATATTTCTTTGTGTTTATTTTTTAGTTTATTATTAAGTATATATATTTCCACACACAACCACAATAGTATATATATTCACACATTGCAAGAGGTTACAAGAGTTAATTTTGATAATTTTATCTTTTATGAATGGTTAGGATTTATTTATTTCATACCATATATGTGTATGCCAGAGAGAGCATGAAAGTTAGAAAATTAAATAGTATCATTTATTTTTACAATAATTTTTATTTTATATATCGGAAAATAGATAGACACGCAGAAGTAGTTCCTATTGAGGCTTCAAATACTTTCAGGTACTTATTTTTATTTCAAGTTGTGTGAATAAAACTGATTTATTCCTTTTTTTTTGTTTTGGCAAAATCATAAATGAAAATAGATCTTACCAATGGATTTTTCCAAACCATATCTGCACAAGGAAGGAAATGCTACACTTTTTGTTGGCGATGACAGAACTTGGGTTGTTGGGTTAAAGCACAATTACTATGGACAATTGACATTTTACAGTGGCTGGAGGAAATTTTTGCTGGAGAATAAATTGAAAATTGGTGATGTTTGTGGTTTTGAGCTACACAACATTGAAGATTTTTCATTCAAAGTTACTATTTATCCCATCGATGAGTACTCAAACACTCCCCTCTTTGAAGGTATAGTTTATAATTTATTTACTAATCCTATTTTCTTATTATCAGTTCATACATCATAACAAATTTTCATTTAATATCTTAGCATGAGGCCATTATTATATCTTTTAGTGTTAAACAAGATGTATTTTTTCTAGAATTTAAAAATTGTAGTTTTGATTTCTCTAACTTTTTTTTTTTGTCTCTTTATTGTTCATAATTAGTTCTTGGGAAAGGACTAAAAATAAGTAACAAAAGGGTAAAAATTTAATCTCACATAGACTAATTATGAGTAATAAAAATAAAAAAAATTAAAAATGAATAATTTTTTTTATTAAAAATGAAAATATAAAATTTTACAAGAACCAAATATCTTTTCTTATTGGTCGTAAAATAGGGAATGAATTCCAACATTTCTCTTTATATTTTCTCGATTTTTACCCATCTTTTGTATCATAGACATTATATCTATGGTTAATATAGGCATTATAAGATAGACATCGTTTGAAATTCCAAGAAATTATCCAATGTATGGGCAAATTTGCATTTGACATTAAAATGTTTTTTTCCTTCAAAAAAATTTATTGAACACTTCAGGTCAACAAGGACTTTTTGATATGCCTTCTTCATCCCTTAAAATTTCTGTGACCCCTAAAGCTAGCAAATCAAAGTTGAGGGGTGATCTATGCATCTGCATCAAGTCTTCACACTTACCGGTATGATAAATTAGAATCATGAATCGTTTGTATAAACAAATAACCATATATTATAAGCAATTACGTTTGTGTCATATGATATTGTAGACAATACCATTTAAAAACATAAGGAGTTATGTTAACGAGAGTTGCAGTGAAATCCATGGAAGACATGTGACACTTCGTGTTGGGGGTAGATCGTGGCTAGTAAAATTGCTCTGTTACGATGCAAATTCCTTTGCCAGATTCTCTAGTGGCTGGGCTGAATTTGCAAGGGAGTGTGACTTGAAAGAGGGTGATGTTTGTATCCTTAAGATAATAGATATGGAAAATCTTGTGTTCCAAGTTACATGTTTAAAAGGAAAAAATTCAGGGACACCTAAGGTTGTTGACACTTATTGAAGAGAAAAAAGTAGGGTATATAGATTATATGATGTATCAGAAAGAGATATTATAGGTATCAAGTATATTTATATACTATTACTGTTTTTAAAACTCAAACCATTGAATTAGAGTTATATCTCAATGTTTCTTGTGTCGTGTTTTACCTTAAATATTTTTCAATGTTCTTTGTTATATATATAGTTTGACATTGTTTTGGACATGGTTCTTAGCGATTAAAATTATTTTATATTTTATTCAATTTTTTTTATGCGTTGGATCCTCAGGATTCATTAATTTTCAAGCTATCATATTATGTGATATCCCTTATATTTGTTTATTGTAACAATGAATGGATGTGAGCATTTTTTTCATAAATTCTGGGAAGGTAAAGTGGGTTGATGCTCTATGAAAAGGAATGACAGTATCTTCGGTTAAGTTTTTGATGGTTGTGCTGTGCTGTCTTGTGTTAGTGCATCATTCTGTTTCTTTATTCTAGTTGTTTCTTTCGTCATTTATAAGTGTAATTTTGAGGAAGAAATAAGAATTATGAATTCCAAAATATCACATTCTTAACTTTCATTAAAATTTATTAAATATCATTAAATTATTAAATAAAATTATAAAATTTTGTGAATTTATTAAATAAGAATTAAAATTTACTGTGATTTTTAATTAATTTTAATTTATAATAGAGTGTGTTAAAATTTTTTTTAAAATATATTACTAACATATTTTATAACAATCATATAACTTTTCTTAAATGGTCAATTAACTTTTAATTTTTAGTCTTGGACATTAATGAATGATTATATGATGTAAATTTATAGTTATTATTTCTTACTATAATTAAAAATTATTAATTCATTTGTAAATCAAATTATAAAATTTTATTAAATTAATAGATGAATTAATAAAATTTAATTTATTATTATTTTCATCTAGATTAGATTTATGTCGATCAAATTAAGCATGTCAAAAAATAGTCGAAGATAAGTTTAACTTTTTTATTCTTGTTTTTGAAAAGGTTGATGTAGATTTATGAAAGACAAACAAAAAGATTAAACACAACTTTATTTTCATGAGGTTTATAAGGTTTGAAAAAATTTACCTCACAAATTTAAATTATAAATATGATAAGTATTTTTTTATTTTAAATGATTTTTTCATTTTTTTTATAATTTTTTAATGACTTTTTCATTTTAACATATTTTTTTGTTATATCATGAATAGGATTCTGACACATATTAAGAAAATTATGAAATAAACTAATTATTATAATTTCAGAAATATAATTACAATCATGAACTTTGAATTTATTTTAAAAAAACCTTAGAGACTATAAAAGTAATTTTATAATTCTAACATAACATGAAAAATTATTATTGTGATTAACTTAATTTCTTGTGTATTAGGTTTGATTAATATTTACTAATCATTATTTGATATAAAGTATGTCTTTTTATGACAGTTGTTAAAACATAGTAATACTAACCTTGGTGTAATTAACATTTTTTTTAGTAAAACAGGATAGGAAAAATATTTTTTATCACTTAAATTAATCTCTTAAATATCTATATATTTTAGTATATCATGCTATTAAAAATAATTGTAGAAGCACCTAATCATATTTGGTGGCACATGAATTACGACAAAGGACAAGGTGACAATTTTATTTCATGAGTTTATATGAGTTCTTAAATTTTCACGCTTACATTCGAACCTTCATAAAAAAACTCGTAACGTGTTCACATCAAAACCATAATTACTATCTAATTTAATCTTATTCAAGCATAATAAAAACATCACATGTTATAAACACTCAAAGACAACAAATTATAAACAGTAAATTAACATCTTAATAGCAAATAAATAGATCAAAGCAAGCAAATATTATAGTGTGGGAGAACTTTCGAGGGTCAAAATTCATCTTCACCTCTTTGTAGAAGCAATCAAAGTAAGATAACCCCTCCCCCTTAACTCATGTTCAAGCTAGCCAAGGAAGACGATATTAGAGCTTCTAGCCTCCACCAAGCTTTCTCCTCTCCTCCAACTCCTAATGCTAAAAGAAAGTAAAGAAAATTGAACTATAGGTTTTTTTTTTATTAGGAGTACTACCTTAGAGGTAAGAGAGAACTCTAGTATTAGTATGAGGAGAGCATTGGGAGTGGCATGGATATTTAAGGCAAGGAGCAAGGTGAGAGAAGGGTGTTGAAACATTATTTTAATATTTACAATTTTATTTAATTAGGTTTGTGGAGTGGTGGGAAGGGCCAATGGAGTTTTATTTAATAGAAGGTAATATCTAGCTTATTTTATTATTTAAGTAATGTGATGATCCAAAAAAATGCTAGCACACCTCCTTCTTCCTCTTTCTAATTTTAACGCACCCCTTTCCAACACAATACCCAATTTTCTTTTCTATTACGTATGGGCTTACCAAAAATACCTTACGTGCTATACCGATATTATTAAAAGCCTATTGACACTTAATTGAAAGTTAATAGCACAAGTTTTTTTTATTGATAATAAATAATTAAGACAAATTATAATAATTAAAGTTAAAAGTCAAAATTAACATTTTTATCTAATTTAATCACTAACATCAATTTCAATTAGATCATTGATAACTCATAATTCTTATAGAAAATTTTCTTAAGTACATATAAACTTTAATTCTTCATATACAATGACACATACACATACATATTGTGTGACCATTGGCAAATAAATTAAAAATGATATATTGAAATAAACTGCAAATTTATGCACATTTATTTCCTGCTTACAAAGCAATTTTTTCTAAGGTTTTTCATTATTTTGAATTCATTGATGATGTTAAAATAATGAAATTCTTTTTATAAATATTTATATAAAATGAAAACAAATAAATTTCTATAAAACAAAAGTGGGTCGCTACATAAAAGATTCAAAGGACTCTCCTCAAATATGTTAACTTATGGATGACTTCATTTGTGGATATCTCTAAATAATTTTGACATTTATAAACTATTCACTGCTCTAATATAGGTCATGTTTGTCTATATGTTTGGACAAGTAGTTAGTCCAACTATTGATATATTTCTTTTGCATATATTGATGAGTGATTGTATTTTATATTGATATATTTCAAAACCTAATGTATCTATATATATTCATGAAATATTTATGCTTATTATAGTTCATGGTTCTTTATATAAGATCTTTCGACACTTCAAACAATTACAAGAGTTTTATTCAAATCGATAAATTTACTCATTAATTTTTAATTAATCTAATTAATAAATAATTAAGAACGATAATGACACAGTTTATTAGTGGGTTTTATTCTACATATATTGGATAGGCCAATGCATGGGTTCCTTATCCATGTAATGATTTACTTGAGTAAAAACTAGGTAGCAAAATCAAAGGAAATTTCATTTTCTTTCTCTTGTATCCTTTTAAACATTTCAAATTTTTAGACAACACTACTACATTAAATGTTGATTGCATGAAGTTCTTGGCACTAGTACTTATTACTTCCCTTAAGTTGGAATTGTTGGATTTTAGTAAACGGTTGGTTTTGGCACTTATTTTGATGATTGTTTTCAAACTTATATAAGAATTATAATGATCACTTAGCTGCTCTCCAAATGTTTTATTTCAAAAGTCAGGTATAGAATGTTCCTTTTTGGTTAATGCCAAATTCACATTAAATTTCAAGTAAATATCTAAACCCTAAACCCTAAACCTTAATTAAAAATACATTACAACATCATAATAGCACATACTTAGACATTAATATTGTATTAGTATGAATGATACTAGACTTAGATTCCTTAAATAAGGTCTCAAATTTGAATCTTATAGATAAAAAAATGTAATTGAAAAGAAGATCTACTAAACATAGATAGTTAAGTTTGTTGATGGAGATAAATCATTGACAAAGTTTGTAAATATTTGTACCAAAAACATAGTAACAAAAGCAACACACACTTAGGCTCTATAAAAACACTTGTCATATTGAAAAAAAAAAAAACTTTGACTAATTCCTACTATTTCATAGAAAATGATAAGTTTAAAATAAAATTTATAGGTCATAGTAACAACAAGGCAATGTAAGTTTGGGGTAAATACAAAATAAAAAACATATCAATAACAGTTAATAACACTAAAATTAGATGTGGAGGATCTTTTGTCACTATTACACTATTTCTTTTCTCATCCTCTCATTTTGTTTTTCACTATGTCTCTTGTTGAATTCTTCTTTCTATTCCTTTTTCTATTTACAGTTGTGAAAATTCAAGTTTTACTTGTAATAAACTAGTTATGAACTCGAGTTATGCGCAAATCTTTTATTATAATTTTGTTTAATATAGTATCTATGGTTTATACAAGCTTCATACAAAATAATATAATTAATTAGAATTGGTTCATATTTATCAACTATATTTAGCTTTTAATTTTATTATTCATATTTTTTGTTGCCACACAATTTTTATTAAACTAATTATGATATCCATAACACACCACAAGAATAGTGTTGATTTCCTACGAACTTTTCTATGAAAAAATATTCGCAGAAAATTCCTTCCGTTTTTTTCTGTGAAAAATTATCTGTAAGAATTTTTAAATTATGTCCTGTAGATTTTCTTGTGGATATAAATCTGCAGGCCAAATCTTATTAATATTTTAATAATTTACAAGAAAATTTGTAGGTAAAGCTTCTTGGGGATTTTATTTTTCTTAATATTTTTATATTAATTTGTTGATATTTTATTAGTATTATTTACATCATTATCAATTTATAATCAATTCATTATCATTATGTCTTCTTAATTATCATCTTAATTATCAATTTATTTAATTATTTAATTTAATAGTTAATACATCTCATCTTCATAACCTTGTTTACAATCTCATGATTACACTACCATTTAAGTAAATTTTGAGATACATGTCTTATAAAATTTGGTGTCTTGTTTGCCTTTCTCACCCCCTTTATAGGTATAACTCATATTGATGAGTTTCTTTAGGTTTACTCCATAGCTTAATAAGTTGTAACTTCTTATCAAATAACATAATCAAAAGAAAGTTATTATTTGTCTTGTCCTTTAATGCACATTTTGGTGCTGCCATCACTAAATCTTCGTGCTAACAAGTGTCGTGTTGGTGCTAAGTATAGATCACCTTCATACAACTTATTTTATACATAAGTAGAATGTTCACTTTTGTTGCTTAATTCTTGTTCCATAGGCATTTCGAAGTCAAGCTAAACATGGAGATGCCTACAAACTGATCATGGTGTATAATAGGCTTTTTCCTAATCAAAGAGCCTATACAAACAAACATTTAAATGGAATTGAAGAGTTTATGGCTTTTTCTTGTCGACAACCAAGTTTTTTGAGAAAAGGAAACATCAAATGTTTGTGTAAGCAATGCAAAAATGAGGTGTTTAAAATCCCAGATGTAGTGAATGTTATTTTTCAAAACGGATTTATGCTTGGATATTGTATTGGAAATCTCATGGAGATGGAATCCCTCACACGAATGTTGATGTTGATATGCATTGAATGCCTAATAGTAGTTAATAATGGAGTTACGAAGATATTGATAGACATCAAGATAAGGCATTTGATGTTGTTAGTTTTGATTGTGAGCAACATTTTGTACAAAATATCCAAATATGGAAGTATCTAAATTTTATAAAATGTTGAGTTCAACTCAACAACTATTGTGGTTAGGATGTAAAAATACATTAAAGTTTGTTTGTTGCTATTATGACGTTGAGTATAAAATCTAAAGATAACATGTCGCAGACTTATTATAATGATTTGATGAAGTTTTTGAAAAAGTAAAACCACCTTGATAATGTTATTCCTTCTAATTTCAACAAAACAAAGAAACTTGTTGTAGGACTTTATTTATCGAGGATAAAATTAGATTGTTGCATTGCAATGATGGTTGTATGTTGTTGCATTACAAAAATGACACTACTTTAAAAGAATGTAATTTTTGTGAAAATTCTCGATATAAACCACGCAGTGGATGCAAGAACTTTAAAGATGTTCCTTACTAGAGATTGCATTACTTTCCACTTAAACATAAACTACAAAGATTATATGCTTCAATGATCTACAGAGCAAGTGAGCTGGCATTATGAAAATAGTAGGGAAAAAGGTGTGTTATTTCATCTGCCTTAGAAACACTTTTACCAACTATATTCTGCATTTGCCTTAGAACTCCAAAATGTAAGACTTGGCTTGTGCACCAATGGATTCACTCCTTTTAACCAATCAGGAACACCATATTCTTAATGGCTAGTAATTGTCACTTCATATAGCCTACTAGAGCTATGTATGATGATTCCTTATATGTTTTTGACCTTGATCGTTACAGGTTCGCAAAATCCAAAGCTAAAATTGATGTGTATTTGCAGTCGTTAATAGATGAATTGCAACAATTGTGGAATGATGTTGTAATAATATATGATGCCTCCAAAAAGTAAATTGTTCGATTAAGAGCTACATTATGCGGACGATAAATGATTTTCCTACCTATGAGATGTTCTGTGGGTGGAGTACTAGTGGAAAATTTTCATGTTCATTGTGTATGAAAAAACCAAAAGCTTTCTATTTGAAAACTGGAAAAAAAAATTGACCTGGTTTGATTGTCATTGTTAGTTTTTACCACTCAATCATGCTTTTAGGAGAAATAAGGATTTTTTTTACAAAAATATAATTGAGAAAGATGAGCAGTGTTATGTTAAGCAATGAACAAGTGTGGGCAATGGTCTCAAACATTCTTAAGTCAATTGAAATGAGGGTATGCAAAGTTCCAGGTCATGGACAATCTCATAATTGGACAAAAGGAAGCATATTTGGGATTTTCCATATTGGAAACACAATCTATTGAGACATAATCCTGATGCTAACCATATAGAAAAGAATGTCTTCGAAAATGTCTTTCATACTATTATGGACAATAAAGATAAAACTAAACACAGTGAAAATGCATGATTGAACTTAACAAAACTTACTTTGTTTTCATTTCAGAAAAATCAGATCTTACAAATTATAGTAATTGCTATTTGTGGTAAAATAAATAAAGTAATTGCTATTTCAATTCACTTGTGAAGTGTGTGTATCGAACAGTTTATGTATGAAACTTTAGCAAATCTAGCAAGTTACCGACTGAGGGTTTCCAAAATTGTGAGTAAATAATTGGAAGGAGCATCAGCATAATTTTTAATAAGTAATCAAAATATGACAGCAATCTTTGAGTATTTTATTTTATTTTAAGTAATTCAAGTATATAATAAAAAAAGGATGCATTATTAGAAAGTTACGCAGTTCACTAAAAGATGGTGTGTCTATTTTTTTTCAAACTTTTTTGTTTTTAAAAATAAAAAACTTGTTTGATTATAACAATTTTTAAAAACTGTTTCAAAATTAATATCTTTAAAAAAAATCAAAACATCTTTAGGTGTTTCACTTTTCATTAATGCTTTAGTTTAATATTTATTTTCGACAGATGATGCCTAGGAGTTTTGTGAAGCAATATGGGAAAGAATTATCAAATCCAGTAATCATTGTGCTCTCAAATGGTGTTAAATGGGAAGTAAATTGGACAATATTGAAGATTTATATGCTGATATTAAAAATATGCATGTTTATATGCAGATTTGAAAGGTCCAAGCATGAGAAGGGGAGAATAAATTCAAGGTTTCTGTAAAAGAATTCAATATTGAAGCACTCTTCTTAGGCAGTATCGTGTGGAATGTTTTTAATGTCTACCCTCTAGATATATACTTTACATAAATTAATTTAGTCAAGTGTTATAGTATCCATATTCTGCTTATGACAACTTCATAGAGAGATTTGTCTGTTAGATAATTAAGGAATCTTGTGTTCTTTTCCAAGTTTCAGTTTCAAGACAAGGACTGATCCTTTTTTTTTTTTTTTTTCATGATACTCTTTCAAGTGCAATGTTGCTTAGAACAACATATTTCTATGTTTTGTTATTATGTTATAAGTGAAAGCATTTTACTTGAACTTTGAACTTTATCATATGGCTTCAGTAGGTTAAATATATGTAATATGTTTCAGAACAGTTTTAGGCTTTCAATTTCTCCAACTCGATTCTCTTGAAAATTAATTGTGAAAAATATTTCATGCACAAAAGATGAATCTGATGAAGTTAGATTATCTTATTTCAGAACAAGAAAAAAGAATATCAGAGAAACGAAAATTGAGATAGTCAACCTAAAATTCGAAATGTTCACTGTAAAAAAGTGGTCAACACGTTCAAGATCCAATGCTACGTAATTTCCTAGCTCAAATAGTATTTAATCCACTTCTTTAGCTTTGATCTCAAATTCCTTCTTAACTTAGTAATGTCATATGCTCCCCTCAAAATTTTCCAAGATAAAATCCTGGCAAAACTATATTTCTCTTCATTTATTTTGTACAAATTCTTTTCTTTCGTTTGGAAAGATATAAGGAAAAGTGCCTTTGTTGGATTTTGCTTTTTTCAATTCCTGTCCTTTGCAATTTTGTTCGGACATCAATTTTTATTTATTTATTTATATTAATTTCTGTCCTCCTTGAATTTCTATTTCTTAGTAGAAAAAAACTAGAGAGATGCGGTAACCTTCATCTCGAACAAATCAGCACCCTTCGATTGAATGTGCAAATCCTTGGGTGGAGGTGGGGTGAAGAAGATAGGAATAAAGTTGTCATTTACTTTAACTCATTAAAAGAATATTTAATTTTCATTACAATCATTGAAGTATTTTAATAATAAAAAGAACTAATAATGGTGGTCAACCTATGAACTATTTGATCTACTTTTTCACCTTAAACTTCGCCCAATTTTATCATATATTTAAACAGAAAATGAATAAAAAAATAGAAAGTATAAATGTTGATGATATATTTCTACTAGAACGTAGTCCAAATATATTAATGTGCATGAATTAATTTCTTAATATTGTGAGGAAAGCATAATTGGGTTCCACTAAAACACTCCTTTGCAAATATTTTATTTGCAGCTTCAGCGCTATGAGCAAAATCATAAAAATAGTACTGATTCCGATTTTCACAAGGCTTTCCTCCTTGAATACACGAGTCAAAAATATTTGTGAACCCTGAAAACATAAGAAAATATATGTCAATAAAAGCATTACAGTGTAGTTATGATAAAAGTGAAACAGAAAAAACAAATCAACCTTTTTTTATTTCTTTTTAAAGAGATTAATGGTATAGCTTACCAAATTTTTCAGGGGAATGTCTTATTTTCTTGAAGAAACTGTAAGAGTCCAAATTAATGAACAATGAATGTGAGAGTTGGGTCTGCAGCTCTTGAAGCTTCCCAGGGAGTTTGACTGAGTAGGGTTTAATCTTTTGATTGATGTCTTCGTTACAATCTTGGGAATGTGGTGTCATGTTAGCAGGGATGCACCCAACTGGACCAATACTACTGATCACAAACTTTCGTGCTCCTAGATCATAAATTCTCTGGAGGAAAAGAAAGGGTATAGAAAACATAAATTAAATATAGAAAAAAATGTATTTTATGTGGACTAAAATATATATAAGCAAAAAGAATTCATGTCAAGTGATCTAAAATATAAGTAAATTTAATTAATTGCACTCTATTTAGCTACACCATCCCAAAATATATTTCATTTAATTGAAATTTATTTTCAATTATTCTTTTTTTTTTATTCATGTTGTAAAGTTTTAATAAAAGATAATTTAAGAAAACATATTTTTAATTGAGATTGGTAAAATTACATGATATTAAATAATTTTTTTAATGATAAAAAATTAGTTCTTTTAGAGAATAAAGAATTAAAAAAAATTAAGTCATCAATTATTTAATTGGAAATTACCTTTATATGTGAAGCCAGTTGCTCAAGGAGGTGATTTGCATATTCTTCTGGATTGAGATTATTATTGGTTGCATTTGGATTTTTCAAATAATTCAACATATAATCATTGGATCCAATTGATAGTAGATATATCGATTTGGATAAATAATGCCTCAGTTTTGTTTTGCTATGTATGATTCTTGGAAGATCGTTCTCCACAGTTGAGATGAAGTATTCAATTTGTTTGTCCAATGACAAGCACTCTCCCTATTTAAAACTTAGAATATGGTGAGCGATCAAACAAATTGAAAAATGAATAACAAAGTGTGGAAAAGGTCATTTTTTTTGTTTTTGCTCTTACAGCTCTGGTTGAGTTCAAGATTCCACATGAGCCTGATGCATAGTTAATCCCTGTGGATACTTTATATCTCTCATTTTTAGACACACCCATGTATGGAGGTGGCATTGGCAAACCAAATCTGATAGCTATGGCCAACAAATGCAAGAAATTACAGTTCACACAATATAATCCAAAAATTAGCCATCTTGTAATTGCATGCATTTTGATCGGCCACAACAAAGTCACACCCCTTTTATTAGAAAACAGAGATTGTATTACTTATGAAAACAATTTTCGTCAAAAATATTATATATATATTAGTTAATATCTATTTTAAAAAAAAATATTCATACAAGTGCATTTGTTGTTTCGTACTAAATAGTACCACTAATTACAAAACAAAAATATTTTTATCATCGCCCCTTTTGTAATTAAATTAGGGACCTTGGTAGTATTAATTATATTTACATATTCCTTTTATTAAAAAAAAACTATACTTACTTCTCTTGTATTTTACATTTTTTAAGTTTTAATAACACTGTATATGCAACTTAATATGAGCATAAACGTAAGAGAAATTTGTATAAACGTCACACTGAAATATTTTTAAACCTCCGGATACCTAAGTTTGATTTCTACCCATAAAAAAAGTAAAAGAAATATGTATAATTTTTTAAAAAAACATTCTGTTATAAAATATAAGAGAAATTTTGCAAATGAAGCCACAATTTTAATGTGAGACATAACTGAAACTTTTATGAAAAAATTATTTATGTAGTCTTTATAATTGTAACAATTTTTTTTATTTAGTAGTTAATCTTATAAATCACCTCTTATAGTGTTTATATAAACACTTTCATATCTTTTTTTAGTCCATGTTAAACAAATTTGATCTTTTATTCTTTATTATTGTGTAATAATAATAACTAAAAGAGATTATAAAATATTTATATAAAACTTAAATAAAATGATTTTAAATATAAAAATTAAAAGATAAAATTTATATAACTATAAAAAATAAAATGAATTTAAAATTTTGTATCAAATGATGTATTCCATGAGCAAAATGTGTTTATATTTAGCATTAATGGTAGGAAATAGATGGCAAACTTACCAATAATGTCAGCAAAGGTTTTGCCATTGGTAAACCTGCCAGTGGAGCAGTTATTGAAGTCTATGCCATAGGGAAATGTATTTGCCTTAGCAGGTGTCTTAAGATTGTTGTTGTTTCCTGCATCTACTGTAGAATCACCAAATACATACAAAGCTGGCACAAGCCTCTTTCTAGAATGCGACGTCGCATTGGCCAAGAATGCTTCGTGGGTTAGGATGATGAATATAATAACCCACAAAATTTTGAAGCTTGCCATTTTCTCTTATGCAGCAATTGAAGATGGTGAACTTTTTAAAATAATTGTTTTTTTTATGGCAAGACATTACTATTTTAAAAGGAAAAGTACAGCTCAAACTGCTGTAATTATCTCCCAGCAAGTGCTTCACTGTCCAACTCCTGTTTTTCTATGGCATAAACTAAGATTTTGTTATTGCTTTCAATCCATGATTAGTCAATAACAGTTATTTATACTATTTAAGTAAAACCTTTTTTTTACAGGATTTAATTTAAAAAGAAAAAATACTTTTAATACATATATTTTTTAAAACTAGTTTCCAATTAAAAAGCTTGGAGTCAATCCATTATGTAGTACAAGAAAAGGAAAAAAAATAATTTTACAACACTTGTAAATAGTTAACATATCCTCCGTCTTTATTGCATAATATTAAACATGGATAAGCTAAATTAATTATATAATTGTTTGCGTATATTATGTTAATTAGAATCAATATAACAAAAAAAGTTCGCATTTTATTATTTGAGGACTAAATCTAAAGGTATATTTTTTACATATCTCATACCTTCAAATCAAGATAAAAAAAAAGATAAAGGTATTGGATGAAATGACAAAAATATTTATTTTCGAGACTTTCTTTCATTAATTATAATGTATTTTAAACAATCAAATAGTTATAAATAAGTTAATTATCTTGTTATATTTCCCTTTATTTTATTCCTTTTTCTCGATGCAAACAGTCTTAAACCTGTTAGGTGAGTTTAATAACCTTAAACACATTTAAATCACCCAAAATTTAGTAAGTGACAAAAGTTTGCATAAGCTACTAAATCCTAAAATTTATAAGTAAATTAAATTATCTACAAGTTAAAGAAACAACAGCAAGATTGAAAGACAAAAATAGAAAAAATATATTATAAAAATTAAAGAGGAACAATAACAAAATAGAGCTAGAAATTAATTAAAGTTAAAAATTTTAAAATTTATTATTTCTAATTTATGCTCTTATGTTTTGCCTAGCGTAAAGGAAGACTAAAACCATGAATACATTACGAGAAAGGTGCATGTTAGAGTTGACAAGTTAGTAACAATCATAACGTTAACACAATTAATGTCCATGAAACCAACATTATATGGATGCAACATTTTGAATTCTATTTTGTTTTATATTTTTAATTTTCAATACATATAGTGTTAATTGAGCCAATGGTAGATAAGAAAATAACATCCATTGTAATGTTAGCCATAACCCATACTAAATAATATGTATTTTTTTTTTAAAAAAATTATGATTAACAACGACTTGGCCCACACTAGTTCTTAAATTAAGTGGAAAAATAAAAAATTTAGTGTCAACTTAAATTGATAATGATTGATGTTAAATAATGTTTTTAAAAAATATTTTTTATAATTAGTGTGGACTTAAGGTTAATTCTTAAATTGGGTGAGAAATAAAAAAATAGTGTTCACCTAACATCAATTATGACCTACATTAAATAATATTATTTAAGAAAATATTTTTTATATAATTTCAACTTAGTTGACACATTTTTAATTTTAACATGAAAATAAAAACCTCCCTAACCATTTTTCTTAAACAAACATTCTTCTTCTTTCAATCTCTCATTTCCAACTCATTTTCTTTATCTCCTTATCCTTTCATCCTTTCATGCACTCTCATCCTCCCTCCATTAATTTATATAGCCATTTTTTTGTTTCATCTTTAAATTTTGATCTTGTTTTTATTTTTGTTGTGATTTGTATATATGGAGAAGGAGGATACTTGTTAGAGACAAAAAAACTTAATGAAGAAATCATTAGTGTTCGTAGTGAATGAAATGTGTAGGGGTGAAAGATAAGGATGATGGGTGGTAGGGTTTAGAGGCGATGTACTACTAGGCATCACCACTAGACATTACCTCTAGCAATAGTGATGGTGGGGATAAAAAGAAAGGAAAAGAAATAAAGATAGAGCAAGAGCAAGACAAAGAAAATGGAGATAATACAAGGAAGAAGTTGTCAAAGGCGTCGCGTTTATAATGCCTAAATTTTGAAAACCTTTTATATAAATATAAAATTTTTTTAATACTTTTTTTAAAGACATTTTCGTGTCATGGTCAAATAAAAGAATCATTTATTTGTATCATCGCAAGTTTAAAAAAGAATATAAAACACACACACATCAAGAACTATATATATATAAAGAACTTTAGTGTATTCACTTAAAAAGCAACATGAGAGAGAGAAAAAGGGAGAAAATATAAGTTACAAAAAGATACATGTTTTGTAAACACATAGATAAATTCTAAGATACTTATTTATTTATAAAAGAAACTAGGACTCAAAACAATGACTCAATTAAAGTTCTTCTCCCTCAACGCTCGTATAAGCCAAAGCATCTACCACTCTCAACAGCTTCTTATCGCATCCTTTTCCACAACATCATCACCATTGACACTTCATTACCATATGAAATAGGAGGTTGTACAAAGTAAGTCTCAACCTTACAAACAAATACAAACAGTGTGACCTTATAGTCATACATCAACGTACTAACTAGAGCAATGTGGCTTTTTATTGGACCCAAATCTCAACCCTTGTTGGTTCACTTTGTCTATTATCACAACTCAACTTTATACATGTGGGCTCATTGTCATTGGACTTCCTTGTCTTAATGGCATTAATTAAATTTTGAATCTGGATAACTATTGGGAGCACTCCCTCATTTAGTACAATGGTAGGGCTTTACACCAACCACAGTTAGTCCTTGCATTTGTCAAGATTGCCAAGTCAGTTAATGGAGCTACTTGTCCACAAACTCAACACCACATCCCCCAAAATAACAACAAATCAACAAACCTCAAGTACCACTATATGGTAATCCATTTTCCTTATAGGACAAACATCACACACACGACACTCCTCTTCAATTATCTTTTTCAAGTCACTATAGGGTTCCTTTATCTAGGTACACGATGGCAATTAGAAACATAAACAAGCATAGGGTCCAACCTTTATCTCCTTAAACATGTACATCAAGACTTCACATTAACCTTGTTTGTTGAGACACACATCTCCTCGCATTGGACACTCCCACATGACTCATAACACAATTTTACATGTATAACAATTTCCATAGTTGCGTTGATAAGAAAAATGAGTATGGGGCGTAACCTCTATATCTTCAAATACATCCATCAAGACTTCATAGATATGGGTATGTGTTTCCCAAGGCGTGTGTCTAACATCAAGTAGTCTCAACATATAAAAGGAAAAAAAATTGTTATAACCAAAGATGTATATGAACATCAAACTCTTCAAAAATATTTTATACCACCCAAAAAAATCCCATCAAATTGATGAATACCTTTTATGCTCAAATATACCAGTCATGGTCTGATTTCACTAGAACAAAAATCCCATCTACAAATTGAAAAAAAAGTAGAAATGTGTTGCATGCAAAGAAAATTACTTTAAAATAAAATAAGTGTTCAAAAAATTCTATAAAAAAATTTCACAAGTCCTAGAGGCAGGGAATACTTCATAAATGGTCTCAGGTCATCAAGTTATAGCACGAAACAATTTACACATTTTTCTCAACACATATTAGAAGTAATAATAGAAAACAACCTTGCATGTTGCTTAGAACAAGGTTGGCTCCTCCATATCGTAGGAGAAACCTTGAATAGATTTTGGAGGAAAAGAGGCCTTAATGAGGTCTAAAATTAGAGAACCAAGATCCAATATCATTTTGGGGTTCAAGATAAGGTTTAAACAGTAAAAATGGTAGAAAAAACAATTTAGAGGCCATGGAAGCTTACCTTGATGGTGGCCTTCAATAATGGATGGAAAGTAATTAAGGGTAAACGAGAGGAAGCCATTGGTGTTACTTTTGGTTTCCATGGCCAAAAGCTTCGAGAAAGGAGAGAGTGTGGGTGGAAATATGAGTTCATTTGTGAGGTGAGTGTGAAGTGATGTATTAGTGAGTGGAAAGCGTGCATTAGCAAAGAGTTGTGAGGTGATGTTTGGGTGTGAGTGGTTTTTTGGTTTATGTGTACTGATGGGTGTGGGAAATTCATGTGTGACAAGGTCACAAATAAAATACTGAAAAAGGGGCAAAACAATCAATTTTCAAAATTTTGTGAAACAAAAGAAAATTCATAAAACAAAATAAAAATAAATTCAATTTAAATAATCACTTTAGGAATGAGACCATTGCTTTTAATTTTTTTTCTACTCCAAATAAATTTACATCACGTTAATTCACACAATGTATATTTACATAAATAAATGAAACTTTTACTTGTTAAAACAAAATTTTCATAGATAATGGTATAGTTTAAATAAATCCATATAAAAATCTATGATTTATTTTTATTTACTAATATTTTTATTATTTTTATTTGTAGTATATTTTTATCTATATTAATTTATATAATATTGGCTCACATGGTGTAAATTCACATAGTATGATTTGAAACTTTTATTCGTTAAAATTTTTTAATTTCATGAGTTTCACTAAATTGATACTTTGAGTTTGATTTATTAATTTAACTTGACATAATATATTTTATGAGAAATTCTTAGAAATTTTATTAAGCCTAAATTTATTTTATTTAATTATATCATATCTAGACTCATTGACTAATAAATTTGGCAATTCAATTCAAATTCTTAGTAATTTTATTAATTTACTAGACATCTACTATATCATTTATGTATATATCAGTATTTTTAATTTTTCAATTTTAGACTATGTTTGCTCAGATGAACAAAAATGCTTTTAATGAGTTGACTAGCTTTATATTTGAGCTGACCAAAGTCTAGTTATGTTTTAAATCATTATTTAATTCGTCTAATCTCTTAGTTTATTTTGTCTAACTAAACCTTAATTATTTATTTGTGTCTATGATTCAATTCCTATTTGTCAAGTTACTATACCATATATAATTATTTTTATTGTTATTATTTTTTAACTTGAAGGTTTTGGGTGCTAGAACATTAGTGGCATAGCTATATTGTTGATAGTATCAAACTTTTATTATCTTCTTAATGTCAAACAAGTCATCACTATTAAGTGTTGGCTTCTATGAGCGGACTCAAATATTCAATGTTTTAAGTTAGCGATAGTCAAACATACACTCACATTAGCATTAGTTCATTTATTTGTGCTTTTTTTAGGCTAAAATGTATTTTTTGTCCTCTTACTTTTTTAAATCTATGATTATTGTCCTTCCATTTTAAAATAAAGATATTTTGTTCCTCCATTTAAAAAAAATTGTAATTTTGGTCATTTTATCCATTTAAGAATGTTGACCATTAACTCTATAAACATTAACTACTACGTAACACACATTAAAACACATGGAATAAGTTGAGTTGATATTATTATCATTTTTAATGAAATTTTTTAAATTATTTAAAATAAAATTTTAATGTTTTTTTAAAATAAATTTAAAAATTAAAAATTAATTTAAAATAATAATAATATCAACTTAACTCATTCCACGTGTTTAAGTGTGTATCATGTAGCAATTAACATTTGTAGAGTTAACGATTAATTTCCTCAAATGGACAAAAGGACCAAAGGACCAAAGTCACAATTTTTTAAAAAATGGTGAGACAAAATGTTTCTATTTTAAAATGAGGGGAACAAAAATTGTAGATTTGAAAAAATAGGAGGACGAAAAATATATATTTAGTCTTTTTTAAAAATAAAATATTTTTTTAATAAAATAAACAATTTTTTTAATTTTTTACGTGTTTGTCTAAAAAAAATTGTTTTTTTAATAAGAAAATCCTATCTACTTAAAAAAAATGTTTTTTTTCTTTCTAAAAACACTTTTTTCGTAATTTTTTTTATTTTAAACAAATTGACCATAAATAATGTTTGGTTAGAGATAAATGGAGGGGAGATGAATGATTTTTTTTAAAAAAAATTATGTTTGGTTTAATTTTTAGGAAGGGAGCAAAATCTCTCCTCATCCAATTCTGCCTTCCTTCTAATATTGGAGATTTTAGAGGAGAGAGAAAGTGAATATAAAATTTGTAAATAATTTCATTCAATCATTGCGACATATGAGATCCTTATAGGACTCTCTCATCTAATGATTTCATATTTTTAACTCTAGTTGGTAATTATTCTTAGACAATCTGGATATTTTTGTTAAAAGAAAAGAAGGAAGTGTCAGTCACAATGATTTTTTTTTTTTTTTTTTGACTTAGTTGAGCAACAATACAACAAGGGTGTCAAAATAGTATGCTCTAACAATGGAACAAAATTTATGTGTTGTAAAACATTACTTCATGCATGGGAATGCCCCAAAAAAAATGGAAAGATGAAACGTAAGCATCAACATTTTCTTAATGTTGCTCGAGCATTGCGATTTCAAGAAAATCTTTTTCTTTGTTTCTAAGGTGAATGCATCTTGATTGCAAGATATTTGATCAATTTCACTTCATCCTTGGTGCTTGGTGCGAAGTCTCCTTATGAAATCATTCATAAGAAGGCACCAAATTATGAACACTTGCAGGTTTTTGGTTCCTTGTGCTATGCTCACAATCAAAATATGAAAAGGGAAAAATTTGGTTTGTCAAGTGTTCATTTGGGCAAAAAGGTTAGAAGCTCTTTGAGTTGGAAAAGGAAACTTTTTTATCTCTCATGACCATTAGATTTGTTGAGGATAAATTCCCTTTTATTGCTTCTTAATTTTCAAATAAGGAGCCCCCAAACCCAATGATTACATTACTGACACGAGAGATCCCATGATGAGTCAACATCAAACCTCTCCTAATGAAGGCATCGCTTCTTCTATTAGCGACAACCAAGTGATGAAACCCAACCTTTCCGAGTTTGGAATGCCACTTGGCTACAATTAGCATGTGAAGACCTTGTTTGTGAGGCTATGTGATTTATTCTTTCTTTTGTAACAATCTTGTTTCTAGCTCATCAAGTCGAATTAAGTTGAACCAAACTTGACTTGACTTCATAAAAATTAATTCGACCTAACTTGACTCCATAAGAATTAACTTGGCTCGAAGCTCGACCCAAGTTCCATATGAACTTTTGTTTAACTTACTTGGTTCGATTCAAACTTGTGAACATCTCGATTTAATTCATTAATTAGATTCAATTTACAATTATAACTATTTTATATATTTTTACTTATTTATTTATTTATACAATAATAAAATTAATATGAAATTAAATAA
>JAMLFT010001791.1:2537-28700 GCA_026544285.1 Pachyrhizus erosus
CTTTGTATTTCAAAATTCTAATCTGATTTATTAAATCAAAGATTTTTGGTCCGAGTGGACTGCAAGTCAGCAAAAGAAATTTTGCAAAAAGATGTTAAAAATCTTGCCTCAAAACAAATTTTTGCTAGATGGCAAGCAATTTTAAGTGTATTTGATTTTGAAATTGAATACCTCAAAGGCTCAGCAAACTCAATTCCTGACTATCTTACCCGTGAATATTTACAGGGAAAAGAATAGAATAGGTATGCCACCTAAAAAGGCATATATATATATATATATACAAAATTTCTATATATAAAATACTCACTCTTAAAGGATTAACTCTTTTAACAATTATTTAAAAGATTTAACTAATTATTTTTCCTCCCTACGACTCAACAAGAAACATAATTGTTAAACTAATCCATTCATCTTCACTCCCCAATTCCTATATAAGCCTCATCACCCACCTTCTCTTCATTATCATTCATGCCCCTTCTATATAAACATCTAGTCTTCCTTCCTTCTCATTTTCTTCTTCACACCAACTAGCACTAGCAAGGAAGGAGAGTAAAGAGGGAGCTAGTTTCTTACCTACAAGAATGGAGGCAACTACATCCACCATCACCCTTCCCTCTATCAATGTTTTCATCTCTTTTCTTTCTTTGAGAGCTTGAGCTTAAGAAAGGGGGATCTCTTCCATGTGAACTTAAGAACTATAGTTTCCTTTAGGGGATTCAACTATAGCATTGCATAATGCCCCCATTGTTATTGTTTTTAACTTTGCATGTGATTAAAATTAATGAAAATTTTTACTTGTGTTTTTGTTCTTCATTCATCTAGTTGTTCCTCTCCATGCATGTCACTATTTATTTTATTTTTTTAACCCTTTAATTTTTTTAGAATGTTCTAGATACAAAGGATACTTTGTCAAATTTTTGGTAGAATTTCAAGCCAAGATTTTTTCTTTCATTTCAAAGCCACAAGAAAATATTCAGATGTTATTTTCTTGTTGCAATATGAGTACACCCCTCTATTATGAAATTTTATCAAAATATAACCGTTAGATTTTCATGAAACCAACTTTATATGAACTAGACACAAAAATCTACAATTTTCTTTTGGGATCATTGTGAGATCAGACACATGCAAATTGATGTCCTATTTTCATTTTTCTCTCCAACAGTGGATGGAAATCTTAAATTCGATATTGATGTGTTGTTTTTTTTTTCAAAATGTGATTACACATTCTTAAACTAGACCCTCTAAGCTTCAAATCATGTATAATAAGTTAATTTTGAGCTTCATTTTCTAACTTTAAAAGCAATTACAAAACAAAGGTGTTTAGTGAAAATAATTTTTTAGTTGGAAAAAGAGCTCTAAAGAAAATTTTATTGTGAGTTGTAGGAAAATAATATAAGTATAATCTTTACCTTTTTGAAAAGATTATTGTGTTAACTTTAATTTGAAAAAAAAATTCCAACTCATTTTAGCTTTAATTTGAAAAGTGCAATTCTTTGAACCAAGGTCATACTTAATCAAAATCTTTCTTACTATCATTTTTGAATTTTTAAGAATTTTTGCAAATTTTTTTTAGACAATTGAGATACATTTATAGAAGATAGATTCAACGAGCTTTGATTTCATATAATATTTGTACTATTTCAAAATTATTTATCAACTATAGCTTGAGCTCACATTTTGTCTTGTTTCGTAGAAATATAAAACTTCTATTCTTTAAATTATATTAATTAAGTTTTATGACATGTTTTAATTTAATTTTGAAAGAGTGAAAACCTTATTATGCTTTTAGTCTAATTGCAAGACTCGAGGAGTGTGAAACTTTAGCTATGACATTAGATATATATGTGTATTTATTTATATTAAATTAATTGGAAGACTCAAGGGGTGTGAAACTAAGACAATGATTAAAGATACGTTTGTGCATTTATTTTGTTTTAATTGTATTGAAAGATCTAGACAATACAAACCTTGACACTAAAATTCTGTGTGCATGTGAATTCTGTCTGATACAATTGACTCCCGACTATAAGGTGAAATTGTTGTGATTACAATAGTTAAGTTGTGGTACAATCACAAGGACTCAAGTAAGAGAACCTATGATACAAGTTTGTCTCATGAAGATGAAGGCATGAAAGATTGGAAGGAAAAGAAGGCTTAAAGAGAAGATTGGGCTTCTTTTGGACTTCTTTGAGTCCAAGCTCATTAGGCCATCTTTGGGCCCAAGCCCAACATATACATACTTTGATGCATGCCTGACTTCTCAAGTGGATGATTGGAATCTCCAAGGTCCTCTGACTAGAGCTTTGAGGAAGAGACTTGAAGAGAAGATCAGTCTCTTAGTTTGTGAGCATCAGTAGCTATAGGATTTGTGTTGGGCTTTGTATTATGGGCCTTTAGTAGATAGGAAGATTTGTGTGATTGTATTTTGTTTTAGGTTTGTATTAGGCTCATTAGGTTGTAGGTCCTAGTTTTGTGTTGCTTATTGGGCTTGTTTGGACCTTTTACTCTCTCTCATAGGCACAAACTGCCACTTCATGTTGTCTAGTCTTAAGTGTAGGTGCTTGTGAGGTCTATATATAGTACCTAGTCAACTTGTAGTTAAAATAACATTCATTTTGATGAAAATTCAGATTTGTGAGATTAGAGAATTCTCTCTAGAACTCTAAGGATAAGTTCCTTCTTCGTTATCAAATCTTGTGATCTTTGTGGCAGATTCTACCTTCCTTATCCTTCTCCTAGGAGTTGGTGGCGGATTCATTTATTATCTCCTTCCATTGCTTGAGAATTTGAAGCTTAAGGATGAAGATTAGATGAAGATCCATGGAGAAGTGTAACAACCTTTGATGACTAGAAACTCATTATGGTATTAATGGCTAATTTGATGGTAATTGATAATCAAATAAAGTGTGAATTATTAATTTTAACAATACTTTTATCATAATTAAACTTTTTATTTGTGTGTTGGACATAGAATGCAATTAGAACCTTTGCATAAAGGAACCAATGGTAAGTATAAATAATCACAATACTTGAGAGGGTGAGAATGCATAAAACTTAATGAAATTTGACGTAAAGCGAATGATTGTGTGATTGAACAGTCACGCTTTGTGACATAAACTATGTGATAACAATATGCATTTAAGGAGACACAAGTGCACTATGAGATGTTGCAAATGTGAAATAAAGAGAGTCACATTGGACGCTCCAAATGAGAGGATGCCAAAATTCATGAGATGAAGATTGAATTGTAATGTTCACCTATAGTTGTGAGCCATAACTATGTTGATAAAATCTCTCCAATAATTGTGAGCCATAACTATGTTGATAAAATCTTTCCATTGTACCATGGTGGAGGGTGTACTCCCAATAGTCATCCTACTTAAATGTCGTAAGACCACTGGGTTCTCTAAGTTCTAGTGGCAATTGGCTAGTGAAAAATAATTGAAAGAGTTAATTTAGAAAACGATTTGGGTTATGAGTAAGGACTGATAGATAATCATGTCATTGTAGTTAGTAGCTTATATAAGAGTTTAAAGTCATTTGAGTGGCTTGATGAAATAGGAAAACTCACCCCTTATGTTTTATTTTATTTTAGGGTCAAATGATGGAACCAGCGCTCCATAAGTTAATTGCATGGATAGGAGGTGGATGTCTGACATGGCCTCGAGCATGGACGATTTTATTGGACATCTCTATTTGACCTTAACCTTCCTAGAGGAACTAGATGAGTAACCTCAAGTTTTTTATTACTACGTGTGGTGGACCCAACATCCTCTACCATACTACTATCAAGCATCATTGATAAAGATTGTGGAAATATCATCTTCCTTTTTATTGTCCTCATCTTTACCTAATGAGTCAAAGGATGATCTGGAAGACTCTAAGAACACACCCTCGACGTCACTCATTTTTATATTAGCATTACCATGGGCAATGCATACCTTTTTTAGTAAGACTCGACCCCACACTTTGACTTTAACTAGGGCCAATACTATAAGGGTAGCACCACCTATGGTGGAATTCATAAAGGATTCATCTAAGGTAATGGCCTTGGAGGAGATGGAGGAGGAGGTTCCTACTGAAGAGGTCCAAGGGATGTAGGAGGTAGCAGAAGAGGCAAATGGATAAATGACTATGAGAGGAATTGGCTAAATAGTGGAAGAGAGTGAGGTGGACAATGAGAAGGACCCCAAGAAGGACCTTTATGATGGTTCTTCGAAGGAATCAAGTTGTTTGGGTTCCTATTACTACCTAACTCTCTGACTTACAATTTTGGATTTTGGTATGACTCCTAACATTGGGTATAGGTTTAGTGTTGACTTCTTTGGGACTAGGTTTTCCTTTTATGTATTTCGACATGGGTAGGCCTAGGTTTCAAATATTTGTATGTATATTTAATCATCACATTTTCTTACCACGTGCATTTTGTTCATATCTAGGGTTGTATATGTCACATGGTTTAAGGAATGTATATGTTACTTTGTTAATGTCCAAAAACTCATTATTATTATTACAAGTATATGTATAGTTGGTGGCCACAAAGACACTTTTTTTGTTTATTCTACTTATTTGCTTTACAAATGTAAATTTTATTATTTAGACAAAACTTATGTTTTTGATCACGCGTTCTATTTATCAAACAACACTAACACTTTCACGTTCTTAAAATAAAAAGTTTTAAATTTTTCAAAGAATTCTAACCTGAGTTATTAAATTCACAATCTGTAAAATTAAATTAACTAACTCGCTTAAGAAAATAAGTAAAAGAATAATTAAAGGCATATTTATAAAAACAAATATTAGAGTGTTACATTTAGTGATATTAGAGCAATTCATGCTAACAATTAGTGTAAGGCATGATCTTATGGAATTGTTGGGACAATAGTGAGAAACTAACAATTGTTTGTGTGAATTTCATTTAGACCATTGAAAATGGTAGAGTGAGATTTATTCTTTGTGTGTTGGATGTTGTTCTTAGATTGACTATCTTGTAAATGTGTAAGATTGAATTACTAGTTGTCTATATCTTATACTCAATTATAGAATAAATAGTGGTATTCAATGAATTGATTTGTTGATTCTTTTGAGAACTAATAATTATGCTTTTAGGTAAGAGATGATTGGGATACCTAGCTTCCACACTCAACAAGTGCTTGATTGCATTCCCATTGTACTAGAGACTCTAGTACAAAATTGAGAAGTTGAACCTGTGGAATATTGTGGGTTTTCATTAAAAGGAACTACTCTAGATCTCTAAGATTGAGAAGATCTTTGAGGAAATGACTTTTTCTAATGAACACAAGGTGACCATCACTACATTCATGTTTGTTAGAGAAGTGGAGAATTGGTGGAAAGGATGGCTCGATAATCAATTATAGTGACGAATGACTTTGTGTCTTGGGAAGCGTTCAAGACTATGTCTTTGGCAAATTACTTTCCAACTAATTTGTGTAAGCAAAAAGCAAGAAAGTTTATAGACCTCAAGCAAGGAGGGATGTATGTTGGCAAGTACACTACCAAGTTCAATGAATTGTTGAAGTCCTAACCTCATTTTCAAAAAGGAGGAAGCAAAGAAGAAATTTGTTCACAGTATGAAAATGGATTGCAACTTGATATTCAACAAGTTGTGTGCTACCTACAAATCATTGACTTTCTGACATTGGTGAGTAAAATTTGTATCTATAAGAACAAGACTAAGGTGAAGCAAGCTTTGTGGAGGCCTAAGGGACCACAAAGTAATCTAATTGGTCATTTTACTATCCTCAGTGTGGTTTAGGTGAATTTGAATGTCGATCTTATCAGATTGTTTGGTTGCGCCATTGTAGGATAACAAAAGTCGTCATAATCCCTATAATAGTTACTCCAAGTCTATAATGCTTTAAGGAAGCAATATCAACTTAAAATGATAGAAGTGAATATCCTCTCCAAAACAATTATCTTTCTCACTAAATATAACTAAATATATTTGCGGATAACTAATTCCTTTGGATTAGAGGTTGGGCAAGAAACAATTTTTACAAAAAAAAATTAATTCACCCTCTCTCGACTTAGTAAGGTCACTTAGTTAACAAATAGTATCAAAGCTTAACTCTTACACCAAGCATAACATCTTCTTCAAGAGATGACCTAATGGGAAGTAATTAATAATGGACAATAAATGTGTAGTGAAAGGGTTAGTGAGAATGCACTACATGTACTTCAACGGGTGTAATGTTTAGTCTATAAATAAGACCCTCTTGTAAGCTTCTATGGTAGAACATGCAGATTAATCGAATTGAGTGTTCCTCCTTTGTGAGAGTTGCTCCTTGATTCTTAGGTTAGAAACTTTTTAGTGTTGATTCTACTACCAACAAAATGCAGTTAGAGTTAAATTCCTCTTTTTATTCTTTAATTTATTTTCAAGATGATCCATATGTCATATTTTTATATCACTTGATAGAGATTAATCATCCAAAAAGGCGATAGATACTTCAAATCAATGTCATGGTTAAAAAAAATGAGGATATATTTTGAAAAATAACATTTTAAAAAAAAATTCTCAACAAGAGTGTTTTTAGGATTTTTTTTTTTTCAACTACGGTGTTTTTAAAACATCTTCTTAGCATTTTATCTCTTTTATTATTTAAAAATTATATTTTAATATTTTTTAAAAATTATCGATAACTAAAAATAGTTTGTATCACAATATAAATTATTTATCATAAATTTTAAAGA
Source organism: Pachyrhizus erosus (assembly GCA_026544285.1). Lineage (NCBI taxonomy): Eukaryota > Viridiplantae > Streptophyta > Magnoliopsida > Fabales > Fabaceae > Pachyrhizus > Pachyrhizus erosus. Next base: position 9,255 of record JAMLFT010001791.1, read on the forward strand.
TAAGTTATATGTTAAAAAATATTCATTTATTATAAATTTTAACTGTAATATAATTTATAGATTCAAAAGTATTTATTTATTATAAATTTTAGTTATATAAAATAAACATTTATCTTACACATTATGTAACACCCTCACTTTTAAGCTATTAATTGATTCTTTATTTATATGGTATTTATTTATGGACAGTTGAATGAGAAACTTTAAATTTCAAAAGACACAACTCATCTTAATTAAAAAAAACTAGTTAAAAAGATAGTTGAAAGTTGAAGAGGTAACTCATATATAAAAGCTAAAAAAACTAGCAAATAGTTTAAAGTTAAAAAGCTAGCAAGTAACTGAAAACTGAAAACTAACTTATTAAATCATAAGTTATTAGTAAAATTATCCGTTGAACTAACTAAAAAAATATAAAATGAAAAACATAAAAATACATTTTAAGATATTTATAAGATTAGTTCTAATTAATTTAAATACTTATAATTTTTATAGATCAATTTTTTTAATTATATTTTTTTATTTTCAGTTATTATGTTTTTTACATATTATATTTTTTATTATTAATCTTATATCTTAGAACATCATCCATCAAATTTAAAATAATATAAAAATAACATACTTTTAAGTAGACATTACAATTTTATTAAATTAGTTAAGTGAAGTTGAGATATAAATTAATGATTATTTGTTGAATAATAATTCCATAAAGCATATAACAAAAGATATCTTATTATGATTGAATTAGCTTAAAAGCTTATCTAAGTAACTTATAAGTTACTTGAATAACTTACCAATGAAATATTTTTTAAAACTTCAAAAATAAAGGAATTATTGTCTAACAAATGTAAAATAAAAAGAGGTCAAATTGTTTGGATAAAACTTCTAAATAAAAATTTATAAAAGAAAATGAAAAGATAATATAAATTAACTTATATATAAATTAATTTGTATTCATATAAAAAGTTTAATTTATTTTACCTCTATTTTTTTGTTGAAAATTTTATCTAAATGTACATTAGTTCCAATTGACCACCTAAAAACAAAGAATACTAACTTTTAGTACTTCCAACTTCTAAACAAAGTAGAAGGTTGAATACGAGAATACGTTGAATACAACTTTTGGTATTATGAACAACTATCTGAAACTTCTTATTTAGCACTTTATTAATTCCCTTCTTACTTAACATCTAATTAATCCTCTTCTATCAGATCGGTCCATTTCAAGATAAAAGTAGTATCCATTTTAAGATAAAAGTAGTATTTTTAATTGCGACTCCATGTTCATCAACCCAGGAAAATAATCACTTATTCCTATTTTATTTTGATGACAAAAATAACCAATTATTTTTCTGATATAAATTGAACAAAAATGTCCTGAACACATTGCAGAGCATTTCAAGATGGGGAGAATGTTGACTCCGCACATGTCTATGTAACGTGCTAGATTTAAATTCTCTCGATCCTTCCCAAGTTAGATTGTCATTAATAACCATAAGAATAATTCTTGTAATATCTTGCCTCAGCAACCAGCAAGTCTTGGGCATCGTACGGGGGAAGCGCTCTACACATGCAGCTTTCTACACCCGATTACTCTCCTGCTGAAGTGCTTCTCATATGTCGCATCACCACAACCAATGTCGCTTCAGGATCATTTTACATTCTCTTTGGTAATAATGATAAGAATACGCAAAATATATGTAATAAAGGTATCATTAATGCAAAGCCAACGTTTCAAAGAGCTCCGTCTCCTAACAATCAAATGGAACAAGAAGAAAATACATAACTAAAAAATAAACAATTTGGAGGGTTGATAGATATGTGCAGAAGTTAGAAAAGTTTCAGGTTTTCCTTCTTTTCCTCAAAAACGGCATAGCACTAAAAGCTCCAGTGGAAGCTCCAATATTGTTCTGAGCATTCTCTGGTTTCAAGACCACTATATCAGAATGATTATAACTACTAGCATTTACAAGGTCATCTGGCTCTATATTGAATTTGCAAGAGGCACCTCCACCTTGTATCTCATTTCCAGGATTTTCAGTGCCAGAAAATAATGCATCTGAACTATTTTTATTATGGTCAGTTTCACCCAAACAATCAGAGCTGTGTGGAAAGTCTGCAGTATAATCCACTGTAGCGGTATTGACATCATCAATTGTGTCCTGCTTGTTACCTGTCTCATCACCATCATCTAAACAGAATCCACCTCCCATTTTAAGGTAGTCATCAGAAGAGTCATGATTACCAGCACCAGGATGACTAGTTTCACCGGCATCCATGTTAAACCAACCTTCTGACACAAGAGGGTCTTTAGGCAAGTTCACCTTTAGAGGAAAATTCATTACACTGCATTCTTTACCCATGCTGAAATCTGTTGCACCATCAACACATGCACCACGAATATGAGACAAATTTTCTTCTATTGGAACAGTCTGATTGCTCTGATCAAATGAATCGTCAGCATCTTCAGGGTCTTCAAAAGAATAGTTGACAGGTTTCCGAGATCGCATTGACTGGAAAGTACACAAACTGTAAGTGAAACATTCTTATTCATTTTCAGATTTTTTTTTGCAGATGAGTTCATATTCAATCTTCATATGTAATCAATCCACTAGAGAAATTTTCTCATTCTCTGCTTTTTGACAGATTAAAGATGATGCTTCTGTTTTACTAGAGAAATTTTCTCATTTTCATTCTCTCAAGGAAACACTAAAAATATAAGTAACCATATTAAGATTACATACTGACACGTGACAACAGGTTTAAATCTAGTTCATCAGAATGGAGGGTTCCTTTCTTTTTTAGTTTCATTTACCACCTAACAGAATTGTGGACCTTTTTCTTTTTCACTTAAAACTTACATAGGTGTAACAGAAACATTTCATGAAGTTGAATAGATTGAAAGCACCAAAGCACAGCTGTGTGTTTATTGCTTTATTGTTAGTGATTAAGAATTAGGAGACGAAAATAATTAGATAATATGAATTGATTGAGTTTCTCACATAAGCTAAAATCAACTTCTGCACTTAACTTTTATAGAAGCTCTTTTCATATACATATATATATAAGAAGCTAAGGTGTGGAAGTTGATTATAGCATATGGAGAATCTCAATGATTTTATCTTGTTTTTTTCTTTCTCTCATAGGTACTTGTGAAGAAATTTACCCAACAGAGCCTACATATATTTTTCATTTCATTAATCAGAAAAATCGGAATGTAAGTTTACCCTTCGCACATCTTTTGGAACTTTATCCATATGCACTCTTGGCTCATGATCATCAATGTCACTGCTACCAGATGAGGTTTCAGTTTCACAAGATTGAAAACTGAGACTTTCCTTATCCCTTCCTCTTTTTGTTCCCATACCTCTACCTTTTCCTCTGCCACTTCTATTCTGAATCAATGCCTTACCGTCACACTGCCCTTCTTCTGTCTGCATACTTGGCTGTAAATTCTCCATCTCAGATGTACCAGGTGCTGAAGAGGGATCATCATTGACTTTCTTTTTCTTTGACTGCTCCTTAGCAACAGTATCATTCTTCCTTTTCCTTGGCTGCTTTATTTTTGATTTCCTTCTACCTTCAAGACTTTCCTCTGTTCCCCTTGAAGTCTCCAATGTGCTATTCTCGGGTTCTCTCCCAGTCTTTCTACTGTTGGATAACTCTTCTACAGAATCACTTATCAAATCTGTAGGCTGCTTACCAGTGATTCCTTTTACTGCTTTCTTAATTCTTTTGCTACGGATTTTTGCAAATCTTTCATTGAAACTATAAAATGCTTCCAACCGCAATTGAGTCTACATTAAAAGATTAAACTAGTATCAGGATATTCATAATAATCAGGAGAATTGAGAAGACTCTAGACAATCAAAAATTAGAAACCATGCTTGTATAGTGATTATATTAATTTCAACTTTTAATACAATAAAAATATAGAACAGTAAGTAAACAGGGAGGAGATCAATAAAACAAAGTCTCTAACCTCATGTTTGTTATACTCCTTTAGCACTGGCAATAGCAATTCATCTGCTTTCTGGCCAGTCCACCCAAATTTCTCCCAGCACAATCTGTGCACAGGAAGTAACTAAGAATATCAGAGACTATAGACAAACATAATAAATACAGATTAAAAAAAAAGATTAAGTAAATTCCAAAAGTGAGATCAATAGTGTCTCAAAGGTTAAGATATAAAATAATCATGCTCAGATTTATAACTTTAAAAGAAAAGCATGGACCAATATCAGGAAAAACTGCAAGTTTATCAAGCCATAGTGCTCACACATAGCACAAAATATCAACTTTCAAACCCATCCAAAGAATCAAAGCTGACTTTGAAATAACAGCATGGACCAATATCGGGGAAGACTGCAAGTTTATCAAGCCGTAGTGCTCACACATACAGCACAAAGTATCAACTTCCAAGACCATGCAAAGAATCAAATCAAATTTATGCATAGGGTAACTGCCCAAATAAACACCAAAATACCTTCAAGGAAACTTAAAACTCTCAATTAATCCCAACCCCCTAAAAGGCCTAGTACTGCATCAAGCAAGGTGAATTTTCCTAATGGGACAGTAATTAGTTGAGGAACAGAACCATCATTAGCTCAATAGATTAAGAGAAATGACAGACTAACCTACTATATGCTATCTTTTCAACGCAAATCCAATGTTGTATATAATTATCAATGTACTGGATGGTCATTTAGTGGAAATAAAAGTTATGGAAACAAGTAAATAAACATATAGACTCACTTTCGGAGAACAAGATGATCTGGCTTTCCCCATGTGAAAGGCTCAGTTGATTTATCAACATGTGGAGAATAGTAAGCAGATATAACTGTTTCACTTGGAAAAGAAGAAGGAATGTGCCAATTCTTGCTAACATTTCTCTATTAAAAAGGAAAATAAAGGAAGTCAAAAACATAAATGATCTAATAAATGCAAAACTATCCTTCATTGTTTACTAGAGAGCACAAAAGGCAGGAAACCAATTACATGCTTATTGAAGAAAGTTTCCTTTATTTCTTCGATGTAATCTGGCAACTCGTTTTGCTCTTGAGCATGGGGGGTGTTCTGGTTCAATGCAGACTCTTTAACATCGCAATTTGAGGAATTTATCTTTTCTTTGACTTTTGACCCTTTCTTTCTGGTATTTGATCCACTTTTTGCATCCAACCTTCCAAGGATGGTGGGATCTGGGGACTCAACCCATTGCCGGAATTTCATAAGGCCATCTTCCTCAGGGAATGCATTCAAAACCTCAATAGCATTAACAATGCCAATCCCACTAAATTAGCATGCAACAAAAACAGATCTAGTCAAGTTCATAGATGCAGAACCTATATATAAGCATGCCCAGTAATCCTACTACAAAGAAATACATGGAAGGACATCTACCAAATATCTTATTATTACAAGTTGGACAAAGATAAGTCAGATATGGATGTTTAGCAAATCTCAGGCCAAAAGGGATTGGGTCACTACTAACTAGCCAAAAATATACTCTAGAACAAGGTAAGACGTGTCACACCTTACACCTTCAGTATAATCACTCCCAAGAAGTAGAGCCATGCGTATTAACTTTTCTCTGGTCAATCCAAGCTCCTTTTCAATGTCCTGAACCAATCATATAGAAAAGCATGAAAACAAAAAGGTTTTACAACAGAAATTTATTCACAGCTTCTGCATTTAACAAATATAGACCTCCATGAAGTATGTCTCTACATATTTGCGGTCATCAAATATATTTTTGTAAACACTGCGTGCCCCAAATAAAAGGACATCAGAGTCATCAGTCACAACACCATCAACTAGTTTCTCAAGTTCCAAATAAGCACATTGCGCTTCTGCTTCCATTGGAGCAATAATATATGGCAAGCCAAACATTTGCAGTAGCTCCTAGAGTATCATCTCATCAGAAACACAAGGGACAAAAATATTTAAGTTCTGGAAAATCACTGCTGATCAATGGCATGTGTGAATAAAAATTGAGATGAATAAAGCCTTAGTGTAATCCAAAAACTTGCAAAAGAGTTCATAAAGTAACTACAATAATAATAATGGTGATGGTGATTATGATAAAGAATATTAATCTCTGTATTGAGGATTATGATTTCATCCAATTCACAAATCAGTCTGAGCTATAAATATTTCAAAACCATCACCCTAAAATGTTAAATAGAAGGATGATACCAAAGTCAAACTAATCATGCTATTTACCAGCACCCAAGTCACTACTTGCCAACTAATGTGTGAAAAATACCAAAAATATAAATAAATAAATAAACCACTAAAATGAGAATTTTAAGATCCTATGCAATAGTGTGTGATCTACTATGCATAACAAATCATGCAATGTGTTCATTTATGTTAGATAAGTTTCAGCTTGTGGAACCTATTTATGCAGTATCTAGCTTTGTTACTTTCTAATCACATAATAATATTTCACTAATTTTTAAGCATTATAATTATCTTTAGTCACAGTAGTCTTCCCAGGCAATAAATATTAGAGTGATTGTATGTTTTAAGTCTACCTTCTTTGATAAAGAGCTAATTTTGAGCAAAACATTTAATATTTCACAACTGTATAAAATTCTAGTTTGACGTGTATTTCTCTGTGTTCTTCTCTGAAACATAAGATTTCCATCCTTCTTGTCCTGTCAAAGCTGATTACTTTCTGCCCTATTTTTGAAAGTAGAAATAAAAATGATTCACCAAATACAAGATAAAGTTTCATATTCAATCAGCATCACAAGAATGCAAAGTACATACTATATTTCATTTTTTGACTGACACCATATACATCTTCAATAAAAAATTACTTATTAAAGAATTTAGCAGATGATGGTATTGATAGGGGAAAACTGTATATGTTTCTGGCTGCAGGATGTAAACTGCATTTCTATAGTACATTTATTTGGGTGCCTTCTAAAATTTTCAAAAGCAATTTTCAGGCAAGTAGAATTGATTTTTAGAGAAGTGGAAATGTTTAACTTCTCTGCTAAAAGATTTTGGATGAGATCCACAAAAATATCTATATTTACCCCCAAAAGTGTTCCACCTTACCATCTAAACAAAATCAATTCTTCTAACCTCACTTTTAAAATATCATCCCCAAACACAAATAAATTTTTACCTCAATTTTTTCAAAATCATTTCTTTCAACATCAATTCATTTAAAATCAATTCTATCTAAAACAAATTGGACCCTAAACTGGCAGAAAAAGAGTGAAAATCTCAGCAATAATTTTTATGAAAAATTAATAACTAGCCATGATATGATGTTACTTCCACACCTGACAATCAGTGAATAATTCACTGTTCACAGATTCTGCATTCCGCTCTAGCTTCCTCTGCTCATTTTCTAAGTTGATATATTCTTGACCAAGAATTTGCAGTTCTTTCTCCAAGCTAACCTCGGCTGCATGAGCAGGAACATATCCTGGGATGTTAACCACATCATTGCCAAGGCTACTATTCCTTTCCTCATAGAAATTTCCATTATTGTCCTCTGAAGGCAATTTTGGCTCGATATCAAGTTCTTCTGTTGATCCTTTCAAGGATGACTCCACCAAAAGAATAGCAGGTTTGGTAGTGTCAGCAGAATTACTCAATGGTTCAGATTCAAGAATATAATTCTTTTTCTCCTCTTCAGTTGCACCAACTGGATCAACCTTGGTTGTTTTGTTACAATAGAAAGACACTTTACCATTGTCATGTTTATCTAATAATTGCTCTGCAACCATAGGGACCTGGTCCTTTGTCATTACATTTGTATCTGAAATTGAATCTTCAGAACAAGAGTGACTGTCCAGTCTGCAAGGTGTGTCAATCAATATCTCAGTGTTATTGGAATTAAATGTCAGAGATGACTTTAACTGACTTCCATGAAAATGGAAAGTTTGTGCAGTATTTTCAGAAACAAAATCATGTTTTTTATCTCCGTCTTCAATTTCATGTACTTCATTTTGTTCAGTACTGTCTTCCCTACACAAAGGGAATCCGTCCATAATATTTTTATTATTCAGGAACCCAGTGTTATCATTTAAATCCACTGGTCTAGAACAATACAGATCATCACCAAGTTCTAATACACGATCTAATTTGTTCTCGTAAGTATTTGAATGCTCATCTACACATGGCATGCATTTAAGTTCCCCGTCCCCTGTACTTTCAAGACTTCTCCTTATTGCCTCTTGCAAATCAGACTCCTCCTCCAACCACCCTCGAGATGCCAATTTTCCTGACAGTAAGGTGCTGTTAGCACCATCACAATCTCCTTCCTGCCATTCTACTTCATTTTCATTATTATTATTCTCATCTGCAACAGAAGACTTCAATTCTACCTCAACATGTTCATAAAAAGTGGTACTCTTACCTTCAACAACTCCTTCTTCCCAATCACAATCTGAATCAGAATGAGAAGGTTGCTCTGTTGCTGCAGTATCATCAGCACCAAAGATCGCTACCGGATTTCCTCCTACTAAACTAGAAAACATATGATCTTCAACATTTGCAAACTTATTCCTGCAATCATATTCAAAAGATATCTCTATAGAAGTATCCCTATCAAGTATTGTTTGTTCATTTTGCACATTCTCTCCAACTAAGTCAACATTCATCTCTTGTGATTTACCAACAAGCTGGATCCCAGAACTTTCTGAAGGACCATTATTCTCTGCATTTTTCACTGTTCCAATATTTGCAGCCTTGTTCACATGTGCACTTTCCTGCTCAATCTCCTTCATTAAATCCAAATTCCTTTGTATATCACGGGTCATACGCATCCCCATAGCTCTCAATCTACTAACTCTAAATCGACCCCTCTCATCAAGATATGTCTGAATACTTTCCTCAGCAGGCTCACTAGGTTCATTGTGAACCAATCCACTTGTAGTGCTAGAACCATTTCCTGCCACAATGCTATTTGCAAGATTCTGTGAAGGATGTGCTCCCTGTGCCTTCTGTTGTGTATCTTTATTTTTCCCTAAGCTGGTGGAAGTAAGTTCTCTGCCATATTTAGGAATGCAAAGACCAAGTCACCAAGGACGTTGTCAACATTAAAATTCCACAAGACATCATACTTAATACACAGGAGAAGCACCCAACCATATTTAAGGCTAACATTTATTAAGGACTGGCAATTTAGTCATCCATAGCAAAAAATAATTGAAAATAAGGTTACTCACTGTTTATCACCAGTAAAAGATGATGAGAATATATATTCTCTGTTAGCCTCAGATGCAATCCGTGAAGTCTGTACACCATCTACTCCTCCTCCAGCTGCAGCTTTCTGCACTTCATCTATCTCCCGTCTGAAAGCAACAGTTTTAAGGTAAGCTTGTATTTGTAGCTCTGAGAATTTTGCAGGATCCTGGAAGGAGCCAATTGAATGACATATTTAGTTCAGTGTGCAATCACAACTAGTACTGTGGAAAAGTAATTTTAAGAACAAAATCAACTAAAAAAATAACAACAGTATCAATGCTATCAAGCATCAGCATAGTGCCAAACTAAATAACTTGAAGAACATAAAGAAGCACGATTTTCTAGATTCATTATAATACTGTAATAAAAGAAGAAACTCCCGTTTACTAATTTCTAGAAAAAGCATGAGTTTTCTATCCAGAATCCCACTCGCATTTCATTTATGAGTACAATAAAAATAATTAACAATAATAAGGTTTTGCCACTTCTTAAATTGCAAAATCGTACAGCATACAAACCCAAAGATTTTATAACCATTTTCAGCATTTTGTGCTAACCAACCAGTGTGTAATTATTTGCCTGAAAATCAACCAAACTACCAACAAACAAGTCTTGATAATACTATCATCCACCAACGAATACATTTGCTACCAACATTTACTTACAATCACAGAGGACCAATGTCTAAAGAGTGTATACTACCATCCATGACAATTGCAATATTTAACAAGGTGCATGTTATACATTTTAATATATCAATCACATGAATTCTTTCCACAAACCTTCTTGACTTTCTGATACTTTTGTCTGTTCTCTGCAATCAAACGCTCTCTCATCTGTAGAATAATTATTCAATCACTGATATCAGAATAAAATGTTAAAGTTACTTCTGCTAAAAAATAGTTTATGAACTCAATTACCTGAACAAGAAGGTCCAGCTGCATTGATGGAGGCAATGAGGCTAGAACAGCTGGATCAACTTCGCCATGCATAGCTGGCTGAAAAAAGAAAATGAAATAAACTACTTTGAATTCTTTATGTACATCAAATCACAACTTTTAAGTTTGGAGTTGGGGAAGCAAGGTGAAAGGATAGTTATGTCATGCAATGTATGCTAGTTATGTGTGTTTAGTAGCTGTAGGACAGTTATATGCTGTATTGTATGGCAGTTATGTATGTATTTCTTAAATAGGCCATGTGACAGACTTCCAATTCATTGTGTTAAATAACTGAAGTTTGTTAGAAGGAGGAGACTCCTTGTTAGGGCTTAGGCCTGTGTTAGTGTTCTGTAGTACAAACTATGGATTAATTCTAGAACTCCTTTCAATTTAAATCTTCCATTTTGAATAATAAAGTGAAGTAAGGATTCATTGTATATATTAAGATTACGATATTGGAAACTGATCAAGAGGTGCTGCCTAAACTCAGCACATACCAGATTAGCTAACTCAAAGACATAGATGTCTGGAAATATAAACTGACCAGTATCATCTCTTCATCTTCGTCATAGTCGACCTCCTCTTCCTCAATAGTGGAAGCCCCAACAGAAGCTGATGCATTATTTACTAACACTTCATTTTCCTCCATAGCAATAGATGTAGCTAACCTAACAGACCCATCAAAACATGCGTGACTATTAAACAAGAAAAAACATTAGAACACCAAAAATATGACATTTCATGCAGCCTACATTTCATCAATTGAGTCTTGATTGTCACTCCTTGATGTAACGTTATCATGTCTGGAGCTACAACCTACCATGTCAGCTTCCCTGAGCAGAATCCCCTTACCCTTTCCTCTATAATTGCTATCATGTTGTTTCCGGTTGTCAGCTTCCTTTACCAGTCCTTCTGTTTTCTTTCCTTTAAGCTGATATCAAATAATAAACAAAAACATTTTCTACATCTAAACCAAATGAAAGACGTTATATGCAGATGAGCTGTAGGCAAGCCTATCATATGATGCTTTCATGCAAATATTATTCAAAAATCATGAAAGTGTTCTTGAAAGCATTCAATCTGATCCTTTATTTCTTTCCATTTAATGTGTTAGTTAAAAGAGGGGGAACAACCTACCTAATTATAATAACAAGAGCAGGAAAAATAGCCAAATACATGGCAGAAAGCAATATCATCTATATATGTAAAATCTGACCTGCGCAAGAATATCAAGTTGCATTGACTGTGGCAAAGCAGCTAATACAGCTATATCAACTTCTGCATTTAATGATGGCTGAGAGGAGAAAAAACAGAGATGCAGCAATAAGATGTGAGAGATCAACAAATTTAGCAGCATTAATAAAGAAAATAAGGATGTAACAACAACAAAGAAAGAGAAAGAGTGTTTCATTCCGCCACAATGACTCATTGTTACTCTCTTGGAAATGTATGGGTTTTGATCAAGAAACAATATACACAAAAATAATAGAAAAATCATATCATAGTAATGGCTACTTGTAACCATTCCATCCTTCTACACTTGTAAATTTACCAGTATAATCTGTTCGTCTGCATCACATTCCTCCTCTGAAGGTTTAATTACAATAGACGGCATTCCTTTTCTGGCATGTATTCCATTTTCCTCTGCAGCTATAGATGCTGCCAACCTACATTAAGTCATCCAAACATTACAGACAATTATCAGTCATATTCAAGATCAATTATATTAAAATAATATTTTTATGCAACTTTATAAAAGATACTTCATTGCTTTAAGTTCCTTCATTTAGGATAAAAACAAAGGTGGATTACATTTCATCGAGTTCCTCCTGGTTGTAACTTGTTGATATTGTTGCCTTTGAAGAATTTGTGTCTTCCTTAGCTGCATATTTAGCTGCAGACCTAAATAAATAATTCAAGTTATGGGCATAACTCTGATAGAAGAAGACATCTATGATTTATAACAGAATATGCAGATTACATTTCATCTAGCTCTTTCACATGACTTCCTTCTAAATCACTACCAACAAAGTCCTTCTGATTAGATTTTTTCTGACCCTTAGTATCACTGTTCTTCTTCATCCTCTGATTCTTAACATTATCAGCCAGTTCCTTCAACCTTAGTGCCTTTAACTGTAGAAAAAATATAGAAAAACAAAAGTTAAGATTGCAACACATAACCAATATTATTGATAGAATGTAAATGTACTTAATACGCTATCTCTGTTCACTCGTTGGCATAAATGGTACAGCAATTCTTTATTAGGTAGTAATTGAATTGTTTACGCTTTGTAAGTAAATACAGAAATAAGCACAAGCGTCTCTCAAAATTACAGAATCAACACAGTTTTCCACACACTACAATAATAGACACAACACGCAAATGAGCAAGAGACGAAGAAACATAAACCACAAATTGCACCACCAATATCACATGCACAATCATTTAGGAGAGTGAGAATACTAGAGTCGAATCAAAAGATATTTTTACCGTCACTTATTGCGACACAGCTAAGAGTGGAAAATCACGTATAACTCGCTTTCTTACTACAGGAATACCGGAAAAGAGAATAAGCAAATTGCACTCAACTCTAATCCATCCATCCATCCATCATTTTTCTATTAGAAAGCAAATGTGAAGTAATTGTTTTCTCTCAATAGGAACCAAACAACGAATTAAGTCAGAAAATAGGGAAAAAGAGTGAGTGATCGTAGCTTGACGGTTGGTTGGATGAGAACGAAAACGTACATGATTGAGTAGCAATTTCTCGGCGGTTTTGCGAACTTTTGCTTGGGCGTTTTCGCGCAGGCGGCGACGCGAGATGACGGTGCGGCGCTTGAGGGCAGGGGTCCCGCCGTCGAAGATGAAGACCGGCTTGGTACGGAGGAACAAAAGCTTGCAAATGCGACGGAAGAACCCGAGCAAATGGGCGTTGCGAACCATTTCACCCTTCTCGTCGCGCATCGCTTTCACAAACTGCACCATCCATATGCTCGCATCTGAAATTTGGGGAAATAAACAAAAAGGTCAATGTTTTGTTTCAAAAATCGAAAGAAATAGGGTCCGAGAGAGTACCAACGGCTAGGGTTTTTCCGGCGAGGGTTTCGACGGAGACGCGGCGACCGACGGGGGCGAGTAGTTCCCAGAGACCGTGGACTCCCATTGCGATGCTGCGCGGACTTTTTCTGCTTCAATTTTTTATCGCGCCAACAAGCCTGCCCGCCGAATACCAATATGCTTTATGATTTAAGTCGGTTGCTTCATCTTTCCTGACACAAGACTTTTGATTTAAATATGACTTAATTATTTTTAATCCTCAAATTAGGAATTGTGTTTTTTTCTTTCAAAATAATTTATATTTTTAATTTCTCAACTTAAAAAAGTTCTTTTTAACTCTTCTCTCATAATAAATTAAGATATTAAAAATTACAATTTTTTAATTCCTTAAATTATAAAAGAAGAACTAAAAAAATATTTTCTAAAATTAAGAGAATAAAAAATGTAAATTTATATTTAAATAATTAAAAAATTAACCTCCTGATTTAGAAACTTAAATTTAAATATTATATTGAATAAATTTGAATAAATAGTTAATTTGGTGTTCAAAAGTATAAGTCAATAACTTTAGCTTCTAAAGTAATAAAAAAAATTAAAAATTAAAATTAAAATGCAATTCATCATTTGCTTGTGTGTGTGCGTGTGTTCGTGGGCGAGTGTGAGTGTGGGCATGCGCTTGTGTGCGTGCGCATGTGTGCGTGTGTGGATGTGTGCGTGTGTGGATGTGTGCGTGTGTGGGTGTGTGCGTGCGCGTGTGTGGGTGTGTGGATGTGTGCGTGCGCGCGTGTGCGCTTGTGGGCGTGTGTGTGTGGCAATATTTAACTATCACAAAAAAACATTAGAAAATAAAAAATGTGGCACTTCTATCCTCCATTTCCATTCACTTTTTGCAAGAAAATAAAAAAGTGTGGGTCTTATATTTTTATTTTCTTCACCCACTTCTACAAAAACAATCAATCTCATCTTTTCATTTCTCACCTATTTTCCTACTATTTGTATCGTACCAAACAAACCATTAAATGTATCTTCATAGTCTCTAATTCTCATTCAAAAGATACTCTAAACATTAAAAAAACATGAAGAGAAAGAAGATAAGATATAGATATCAAACTATTTACAAAATCCTAAATACTATATCTCAAGATATTTATGAAATGAACAATGATTGATTTTTTTACTCAATCTGAAAAAATAAATGTTTTTAGAATTGGACTATTCACCAAATTGATCGAAGTACTAATTCAAGGTTCAACTATAATCAAATTGTGGTCAAGTCAATATTATTAATAAAATAATAGTAATAATTAAATAATATATAAAATAATATTAAAAACACATTTTATAATTTTATATCATTCAAAATTATAAATAAAACATAACTTTATAGAATTTTAACATTTAAAGTACATACAAAAGTTCAAATCAAATATATCATTTAGCTTTATTTTTCATTTTTTAAGCATTTAGGACCCAAATGTGTGAAATTAGAGTAACTTAGACGAAATATTAGGCTTGTGTATATGTTTATGCGCTTAATTATTCGAATGGTGATTTAATATGTATGATCAACTAAAAGGTTCAACTTGATTGTGGCATGAGTGGATGAAGAACTCACCCCACACTTTCTTTTTTAGAGGACGATGGCACAAAGGGAGGACCCAATCTTTAGGCTACTCATTAGGACCTTGGAAGGTCACTGAACCTATGATTCTCTCCTTAAGGAGGTTATGTGGAGATATTACATTTACTTTTCTACCAATGGTAGAAGGACCTACCACCTAGCTAGTGTACATGGATTTTGCCATACTACTCACCTAGGCTAAGGCATCGGAGTATATCTAGACGTTAGGGACTACCATATCTTTATCTTCCTCTAGATCAACTTTACCAAACATTGACTTGGAGCTTATTGTACAATTGCTCAACCCACCTTCTCCACAAAGTGTGCTTCTAAATTCTGTGTTTCTACCTTTTAACCCTAGCACCATGTACAAGTTCATTATGCTAAGACAATCAGTTGATATTAACTATGATGTTGTGATTTTGAACGTTGAGAGAAGGATCCTTTTGAGGATACTTCCTAGTTTGTGTAGGGTCTTTTGAGGTAGTACAATGTGACATATCATGCTTAGGTAATTGCTCTAACTAGGCTACTTTTGTATTTTTGATGTATTTGTGGAAAAGCTAGCTAAATGAAATTTTTTCCTATGTATATTCAATTATCTATTGCCTTTTTTTAAAATATGTTTATGCATATATCCATTAGTTGTACATAAATTATATATATTGAATATTAGAACCAAAGATATAGATGAATGTTAAGCCCCTTAAAAATTTATGATTTTGATTATTAAAAAAAATATTATAATTTGAAGTATGTTAATGATTTGATGAATATGTTTACATGAATATGTCCTAAGAAATGAAAAATGTAGTATTTTTTTAAACTCAGACGCATAAGTGTAAGAAAAAAACTAAACATCTAAAGTATTAAAAGTGTTGGATACGTCTAATAAACATTTTCATTAAATATACATCTAGAAGCCTTTATGAAACTATACGTCTACGACGTATTATTTGAAAATGTGTCATAAGTTGACATATGCCCTAAACAAACATCAGACTAATTTTCATATACACATTTATTATGTTTGACCAATTTTAAATACTTCAAAAGCCCTAGGATAACTAATATAATAGTTTATCCATGTTTATATCTTTATTATTGTTCTAACATTTAAAATCAAATGACCATTTAACGAAAAAAACTATAAGCATGACGAAGATAAGCAGACTTTCATATCAAAATGACCATTGAGCTTTGAAGTATGTCAACAAGAAAAGACTTAAGTAGAAATGTTTAGAATAACAATCGATTTATCAAAGCTTAGAAAAAAAAGAAAAAAATAAAGGACAAACATATTCACTCTTTTTTGTCAGTAGTTGAATACCTTCAATATGAAGACATAAATAAGAGTCATTCATTTAATGTACAACGAAATAGGAAGAAGAAAGAAGAATATTGAATCACAAGGGACATGTGACGACTACTTTTTCATTAATCAAAATACATATACATAGAAGCTACTTTGTTTTACTAAGTAAGAGTTTCTAAAGTTACGTCGTTAATATTACAAAAGAAAAATTTTAAACATCATCTCTCGGATCTTCTGAAGGATTCTCTTCCTTAAATATGTCAATTCTGGGAGCAGATCTAGCTATTCTATGCCTAGCATGGTCAGTGGAAGAGTTACGTGATCTTCTCCTTCTAGGATGAGATGGAAAACCAGGAGGTGATTTTGATACCCTTGGTGGTTCCACCTGTGTTAACACGATCGAGAGATTGATTTGTCCATAAGAGGTGAGAGCTAACGAGGCTGCATGAAAGAAAGTAGAATGAACATATCCAATATATGTATATAGCTGATACAATAGATCTCTAGTCCATCGTCCACATAGGGGAGTTATTGACAAATGGAACAATGGATGGAATTCATCAAACATCTTTTCCTGAAATGGTTAGTGTAGGAGTGAATCTTCGATTCTAAATTTTAGTTATATAATACTGGTGTACCTGAATATTCATATACAAAACATATATATATATATATATATTTATATATCATCTCACCGTGTCGGGTCCTAGATAAATTACTATCGATTATAGGGATCCCTTGCTGCCTTATTCACTCCTTTTCACCAGAGGATTTATGCAATTATAGTAACAGGTCCATAAATTACAATATTTTTGGGTGGCAGTCAGGAGTACATATCTTAAGCTAGTACATGGCTTAAATACTCTTTACTGACTTTGGTAATGCTCTGCTTTGTCGAGGTTACCAAGCTGACATTGTGACTCCTTAATCTGGGCAGTTCACAAACTTGGTGCCTAAACACCTCCAAGGACTTCCACAGCCTGCATATATTCCTCAAGTACCTTCTGCAGTCAACCCATTGCATTTCTCCATTCTTTAATCTCACTCTCGATCTATTGATTCACCCTTACTTCAATCGATCAAGTCTTCTAGGTACCAGATCCCTAGAATCTTCTGATCTGAAGATTCTTGTTTGTTCACTTGGCCATGACTGGATCTTGTATCTGGCCTGAGGGGGATCTCTTCTATTTATGAAGACTTATCGATCTATTCATTTCTTGATTTGATATGATAACAAATATGTCTTATTTATTTAATATTAAAAAAAGTTCATTGGTCACTATCAACATATGTACTAGAAGTTTATATCACAAAAATTGTTTTTTCTTATCAGCCTTAGAGTGACATGATTGCTTTAAGAGACCTTTATTCTTTTGAGTTATATAACCAAGTATGTAAATGTTAGAGTGGTCAAAAAGTTTAGACAAAGTTCTGAAGAAGAAATTATAAGTTAATGAGGGTAATTAGGTGCAAGGGTATTTTGGTCTTTTTCCTCATAGGGATTTCTAAAATTCTATTATCTTCCTTTTACTATAAGGTTCTATAGGTATACCTTTATGATTATACTAATAGTATAGGAAAAATCCACTTCTAATTGCAAAATTGGAACATTGAATTTTTCAAGGGTATTTTGGAAAATTGTTCAGAAATATTATTTCAACCTTGTTTTTAAGGGTTGCTTTTGGAAAATCTTTTAGGAGACAAGATATTTGATATTTCCTAGTATTAGATTGTTTTTTGGACCAAAAATTAAATTTCTAGTGGAAAATTTAAATAATTTAATAGTTAAGCGCAAAATGGTCATTTTCATTTTAACATTTTATTTTTTATGATTTTCCAAGTCAAAGAAAAGGGTATATATCTTAGGCAATGTGAGAAAGCGTTTTGAAGTTGCTCCTAAGATTTTTCTCTCAGATTGAGCAAAGAAAATAATTATTTTTCAAGTAAGGGCATTTTTTGGAATTTTATAAAAATAATTTTTATTTTACCCAAATTTTCAAAATTAATTATTCTACCTTGTTCCTCCCTATTTATACAGCCTTAGGTAAAAATTTCAGAATTTTTGGAGATCATTTGAAGCCTAAATCACTCAAAACAGATTTAAAATAAAATAAAAGAAAATTTAAAAGGGAGGGGTATTTTGGTAATTTGGTCGTCTTCACCCTCTGAAAAGGGATTTCAAACCAGAGAAATTTGAATTTTGGGTTTTCTGTTCTGGACCAGTTTGGGTCCAATTAACCTTACAAAATTGTTCCCTAACTCAAGGCGAACCTATTTAGTTTTCTTTCGTTTGAAAACTAAAATTTTTCCTTCAATTACAAAGATTCATAGAGTTTTAGAACATGTAAATGCGCAGAAATGAAATACACACAATATAGAAGAGTTCTGTAATCTAATTTAGAAGAAAAGAAGACTCCTCCTACCTTAATTTGAAGCTTGAATTTTTCTTTAATGGAGGTTCGGGATTCTCTGCTAATTCACGTTTTTGGGCTTGTTACTGCAATTTCTTCTTCCCAACATATTGTTGGATGACTTTCGAAGCTAATGGGAGTGATTTGAGGAATTTTGGTAGGTCAGAGAGTAAGTTCGAGAAAAATTCTTTTCTGCGTTTTCTGTGTTTTTCAAGTTTTTGTTCATGACTATTTATAGCCTCTAGCCACCACCTACGGTGGTTATTTTATTCGTTTTAGGCCTAGGGTAGGTTTGCTGAGTCACGACGGTCGTAGACTGAGCTGGGGTGGCGTTTTGCAGAGTTTTTGAAACTCGTCAATGGTGGTTTGGAAGAAGGTTGAAGAAGATGACTCAAAACGGGAAGGGTTAAAGCTATTTTAATTTGGTAGGTTACCAACGATGAGCCTAGCGGTCTAATTGGCAAAGTCACTCTCTCATTCTCCTTAAAATCAAAAGGGGGCGGGTTCAAATCCCAGCCAACCCCTTTTTTCTCATTCCGCTTCTATTTTAATTTAACCACGTGCCTATGCCTTTTATTTTTCTTAAGCGTTTAAGTTGCTACCCACGTGGGTAGCTCAGCTGGCAATTGTGCGCCCTTCTCTCTCCTAGGTCTGGGGTTCGACTCCCGTCCAACGCCTTTCTTCCTTTTTATTTCCTTTTCCTTTTTCTCTTTCTTTTCTTTTAGTTTTTTATTCTTTTTCTTTTATTTTGTTTTTTGTTTTTAATTTTATAAATTTGTTTTTACTTCTAAAAATTCTGAAAAAATTCTTATACATTGTTTTCTTAATTATTTTAATTTTTGTAATTTAAAAGTGATAAATAAAATAAATATATATACATTTTTAATTATTTAAAT
>JAMLFT010001792.1:0-28696 GCA_026544285.1 Pachyrhizus erosus
ATATAATTAATCATCTTTTCAAATTTTAATTTAATTATTTAAGGTACTATTAAATATTTTAATAATTGATAATTTTATTTATATAAATATATTTTTTAAAGAAATCATAATAAATTTCAATAAACTTAATATTTTTAAGGTAATATTTCTTTAATTAATTATCTTTATAAATTTTAATATATTTATATTTAATATATTACTAAATATTTTAAAATTTAATTTAATTTATGTGCTTATATATGTCAAGTAAAAAATAAAAACAGATATTAAAATTATATAATTTAAAAGAATATGTGCATCATACAGGTTTAAATTTATTTTAAAAATAAATATTAAATTAAAAAATTAAAAATTTTAAAGAAAAAATAAAATAAAAAAAAACTAAAAATTTAAATAAAAAACATCTTCTTTTTATAAGAATTAAAATTTATTTAAAATTTTTTTTATTATAATTCTGAAACCATACAAATAAACTTTCCGGATTTTATTTTTTGAATACACAATAAATAGACTTCTAAAATTATAATCGTATTTAAATAGATTTCAGCAATTATAATTTTAGAAAATAAATTGACTTTTGGAAGTCAAATTCCAGAATACATAGAGTTTTAAAATCTTAATTCTGGAAATCATAGTTTTACAGAATCTGGAAATTTAAATATCAAAAGACAAACCAATAGAAAAAAAAATTCTTTTTGGGACATAGGATATATTTTGGGGTAAAAAATGAAATGGAAGATCGATTTTTGAAAAAGTAATTTCATATTAACTCTTGTTTTAACAATTTAATTTAACTATATATTTTACTCTCCAACTATTAATATTTCTTGAATTTTATTATTGAAGTTCTTTTTACAAATTTTATCATTATTAATTTTTATGAAATGGTATCGTTTTGTTATTAATATGATAATAAATATATAAAAAAAATATAATGATAAAATGTATAATAAAAAATTAGATGATAAAATAAATAAAAATTAAAAAATTTAAGTGATAAAATTTTAAAATAAATAAATAATAAAATTTGTAAAATAATTATAATTAAATGATAAATATATCATTAAATCTAACAATTTAAATCATTTTGGTTTATTGATTTAGAGAGCTATTAAAAAATCAAGAGAGCTTTTCATTTTTCGTGAAATCTAATCAATAACAATGCAACATAAAGAAAATTAAATGATAAACCTAAACCCTTTGGAAAAGTTGTGTTGAATTTATTACTCCAAGAGCTAATGATTTTCAACACAAATAATGGATGCATTAACTTTTGAGAGGAAGAAAAGTTACCAATTCCATTATAAAAAAAAAAAAAAAAAAAGTTACCTAATCCAATTGCATGTGAACATCAACATATATTGCGAAATTGAGTGCACTAAACTCTTCTATACCCTCGTACACAGTTCATTGTCATGCTGTATCTTTCCTTGCATAAAAATAAATAATAATAAAAAAAAAGCAATGAGCATAACTACAAATCATCATTCATGATGTAAGATTTAGCTGTTATTCAAGAATACTGGATGGGGAAAAAAACAATAAAAGCAGGAAGAAATAGTAACAAACATATGTATAACATAAAGAAAACTCTTTTACATTTTCCTACCTGAATTTCAAAGATGGATTCGAATTATCAAGAGTAAAAAAGTTTAGATAATAAACTGTTTGTAATAACTATTAGTAAATATAAATTTATTATCTCTTACTTATATTTTACTACAACCTAGGAGTTTAGTTCAATTAATTAAGTAGATACTTAGTTGTTGTAATGTCTTATTTCTATGAGTAAAAAAAGTATATTTAATCACAATTTAAAATATGAAAATTTTAAATAGTATCAACTCTATACTTCCTAAACAATGTATTGTTGATCCGGTTTGATTCACCTAGCGAATTACCTTTCAAAAATAAAACTAAATAGAGTAAAAATAGCGTAAATTTCCCATTAATTTAAGTCCTGGAAGACTGAACTTTAGCTAAAAAAAATGTGAAAAACACCATTTTAAATAAATAAAAAAAATCATTGGTGTGTGTCATAATCTTTATTTTAATACAGAAAAGACTTTGTTGGAAAATTCTAAAATTTACTTAGATATTTTTTATGACTTGGAAAAAATTAACTTTTAAGCGTTGGTTGAGAAATATTCTTGATTCATACATAAAAAAAAAAATTGGAAAAGAAAACTCTTTAATTAAAATTTGTTAAAAAATAAATTTGTATAAGTTTATTAGTCCTAAACATAAAATTGTCCTAACATGATATAAACACAATGTTCTCTTATTGACTCATAGCATTGTACCTTATAACATGTCAGTTAGTTGTACATCCTAATTCCACATATTTGTTATTCCTCCTTTCGGCCGACTATCTATCTTATGCCATGAAATGAGATTTTCGGTCTACACATTTTTCACAACAGTGTCCCAAACCATGTGGACCCTGGCACTTCACAAGCCAAGATGACTAAATATTTTTTGTGTTTTATAATAATTTCATGCTCTTTTTTTTGTGGAACTGTTTTGACCATTAGGGATGCCATCAATCCCTAAAAGAACTGTTCAAAATTATACAGAAACCATAATTCGTATGACCTAGAAGCCATGATTCTTGGCTGTACATACACATGGGTTACTTTTTGAAAAGAATAATATATAATCAAAACAATCCCCCAGAAACAAAATGATGCTCTTTATTGATTTCCAGCTCTTAGCAAAGTTAATAATCAAGGATTATATAAATATCTCTGTTTTTAAATTTCATACCCTGGGAAATCACCATTTCCATGTGAACTTCTTAACTTTCCTCTATCCTTGTCATCCCATACAATCATAGTTCTGTGGCCTTGAACAAACAACAAATTTGGTTGAATCTAGAATACTTCCAGATGGAAAGCATGTAAAATGCCAAGTCCTATAATCTATATAGTAGAAAATGAATTGAAGTGAGATTTAAATTATTTTGTTATGTTATCACAACTTATATATATACATATAATTGGACGGTTGATAGAGTACTTTGCACCACTAATTACCCATGTTCAAAAGTTAAGTAAAAGTGAGATGACGTTGATTATGTGATAAGCACTCGCCACTTTGGATATGCTCTTTTTTAATGCCTGCTACCTTTTTTTGTTTCTGGTGGGCTAATAATATACTCTATAATGAATCAAAATCTTATAATAGAGAATCATTACGATGATCAAGGGATTGAGAACATTAGGCATGAATATGATAATGGGTTTGATAAATTGGCAGAGACTCTAAAAAGTTGATGTTGAGATGAGTATAGCCATTGAAACTTGAAAGAACTATTGATAGCATGTGTCAAGGGAAAAAAACGTCCTTCAAAGTTTCATTTCCACCAAGAAAGTAGTTGTGGATCGGGAGGAATGTAAGAGAATAAAGCAAGAAAAAAAAAAAAAAGCTCTTCTATTCTACATGAAGAAACCCACATAGCCTAAAAGGCTATACCCATATATCAAAAGTTTAAAGTTGGGAGGAGAAATGCTGAATTGTGGAATTTTTGTGTCCCAACGGTATTTGCCTTTGGAATCCCCAAACCTATCTAGGATTCTTTTGACGCAATAACCAACAAGACTAATCAATGGATGAGTCTTTGATTTAAAGATAAATAAAATATGCATAATCAAGTGTTTGATTTGATTGCCCCATTGAAACTAGAATTTACTTCTAAAACCACTGTGCTGTGCTGCACGTGTACTACCACTTTCAAGGAGTGACTCATGCAGGTAATTAGGTATACGTTGTTTCAATGTTTTACCACCAATAATCATATCCATAAAATCAAGGAGTTCCTCCTTCTTTTGTCGGTTGCCCAAAACATTAATAATTATTGAAGGGGCAAGAGCACATATTCTAAGTGGTTTCTTCACTTCTAAGGTGGTGAATAGAGCAATACAGGGGCAGGAATATGTACGGCATGCTTTTGATCACCTTGTAAGCTTTAAGCTATTGACCCACTATCTTCGCTCAATGAGGCAGCCCTAACCAATGTATGCAGCTTTATCTTATTCCTTTCAAAAGTCAAAATCAGAGAAAGTCTCAGATTTCAGAGAACCCCCGAGGTATTATTGACTAGTGGAAACTACTGTACCTCTCCCCCAATATATTTCAATACCTCGAACTCAAATAACCAGAACCAGCAACACAATCACTCTATTGGTGCTTCCTGCTTAAGCTCTGCAAACAGCTACAGGACAACCTAAGCTTGGGATTCTACTTAAAAATGAATGTTCACTATTATCTCTCAATTTCTAATAACATTTCAAATATCTTATACATAATTTGCCGACAAAAACATGCCAAAAAGAGAATTGATAGTGCATCGTCCTTTCAGCCTGTAACATCCTATCGCAACATTGGTAGCAAGGAACGTACATTATTCGAAATAGAGTGAAAGGAAATCGCACTGTAACAACAGGAACAATAATAAAATACCGAAATATGAACAGGGTTTTGCCAAATAAAATGAAGCAGCTTCATCGTGACAATGTATTTTGAGTCTTCGACAGTGTCAGAAAGTATGGTAGAAATAAACAACGTCAGTGAATAGCAATTGTTGAAACTACTCGTCTATTCAATTTCTTTAGTCATTAACATTGTAGCCAATGTCTTTAAAATTGAATGAGAAGTTATTGAACACGAAATTGAAGCGGCGAAGCTTTCAAGTCATGATTTAATTAATCGGACTAAAGTTGTTGAACCGTAATTGAAAAGAATAATGCTCAAACTCGGTATAATTTGTTCACACTTCAACCGATTTAAGTATCCAGATTGAATTTTAAAACATTTTTGGCTCGCATTTGACTACCTAATTCAAATTAGAGATCTTTTTCCTAGAACAGCACAACATTTATATTTCTGTTTCATTCAAGGTAAATCTCCATGTTTAAGAAATCTAGTCTCATAACTGCTCTATATCCTGGGTAGAAAAATGTTTGTCTATGGTGTTGAGAGTTTCTTGATCAATTTCGGTCGTGGTAACAAATTTGGGCAAAGAATAATCCAATCCTTTTGCTAGTACCACATCACTTTCAGCAGTTTGATTCTCATGCATTTCACTGTCTTGAAGGTCTTTTAAGCTAGAGCCTTCGTCCAAATTGAAGAGTTGGGACTTAATCTCTAAGCACGACTTCAAATCCTCCTCACTTCGGGCTTTATTTATTTTATCCATAAGATCACTTATAGCCGATAATCTTTCGATCCCCTTTCCCCTTTTAGAAGCATTATTAGCTTCATCATCAATTGATTCATTGGTGTCAACATCTACAGCACTTTTCTCAAGCTTCTTTAATCCCTCGTCAACAATTTGTTGGATTCTCATTCTCAAACCATCGCTTCTCATAGAGTTTGATCTTAGCTGCAATTTTATACCTGGGATCGTTGTTTCATTGCTCTCCATTGGAGTAGGATTAGACTCCATTGGAGAAGGCACATTGTCATCCAGCGACTTCACAGCTAATACTTCTTGCAGTAAATCTACATTCTGCATGTATCGGTCAAAAGCTTCATTTTCCACTTCAACATTCCGCTCCTTGTATTGCTTTAACTTGGCAAATCTCCATTCGTTGATAGCTGCAGCATCCTGTAATATCATCGCAATTCTTATTACGTTCACACAACGTACAGGTCGCCAAAACAAGTTATACCGTTAAACCAAGCATTGCTTATGTATTGTGTACCTTTCTAGTTAGTGGCTTCTTTGAACGAAGTGAAAGGTGTAAATTATTGAATTGAGCAAAACTATTGGAAAGTTGTCGAAGTGATGCAACTCTACCTGCACTTCTGAAATAAAAGATAAAAAAAAGTCCTCAGCTCAGGGAAAATCAAAGAATTTGAAAGAAGCTTTTAAGTGTTGATTTTTTAGTTGAATTAACAAGTCACTGGAGGAACAAACTGGAAGTTCAAGCAAAGTTACTACATTAAGAAAATGGTACAACCATATTAAGCAAAACGGAACAAACACACAAAATATTGAGCCATTACTGAATAGCACGATTCGTGTGAGGTAAAATATGAGAAAACTGCAAGCAGTGAACTACAGAGTCCAGCCTGGTTTTCAAAAGAGAAAATAGCAATGCTATCAGCATAAAAGAAAAATCTTGCCTCTATTTTTTAATTAAATTAGACATATTTCCAGTAAAGCCCAACATTTTTAAAATATAAAGTAAAAAAATTATGTGATGCACATGTAGAATGCTGATGCTCATAACTTACGTTGATTGAGGTGGGTCTAAGGATTGCTGGTCAAGAGGAGAGGCACCAGAAGAGGGTGTCTTGTCAGGAAAAGTTGAATTAGCTTTTAACACTGAATTCACCATAAGACATGAAAGCAAAGGGGGTGGAAAATCAACATTTGTTAGGATCTTATATTATGGGAAATATTAAAAAAAAAACTACACAGATAATTTAATCTTGCCAATAGATTGACAGAACACTCAAATGTAATTTAGTACATTTGCTTATTTCACTTCTTGATATGTAGAAGAAAGTTGTATATTTAAAGCTACTAGTTAAACAATGTTTACATGCCTCCCACCAAGTCTTAAGGGTAGGGCTCCACTAAAGCTGTGTTGCATGAACACAAGTGTATACTGGCATTGGTACATGAAAAGAGGTATAATAAAATTCTAAACCTAAGGTAAAGTAAACAGACACATACAAAAAGAATTAACTTGCACCGCTACAAGTTACACTAAAATTACGATAAGAACTCTCAATCCAACACTAGATTTTGTGGTAAAATTATGTAATCCTTTCAAGGTTTATATCAGATAGCAGCATGTAACAGGAAGCCTTGAAAATGCTATAGGGCAATAACAGACACACACATATATATTTCTCACAATATCGGCTTGTAGTTCTCCCAAGGTTTTATCAGAGGTAGCAGCAGTAACAGGAAGCCTTGAAAATGTCATAGGGGAATAGCAGGATAGTTACTAAAGCAAAATTATAGGCATGAGATATAAAAATTATATATTTACAGATGAAAATTTTAAAATACCAGAAATTAAAGACATTCATATTTAGCTTAAATATTAATTTGATCCATGAAAAATAGTGACTTTTTTTGTTTTGGTCCTTGAGAATTTTATTTATTTATTTTGGTCCTTCAATTTTTTTTTCTTTGATTTTAATCCGTGAAGTAATTTTTTTTTATTTCAATGCCTATTATTCTTTGAAGATGTCATAACAATGATGTTGACAATTCAGTGACTTATTATATCATCAAGAAAGAGTCATGTATAATTTTTTTTAAAATCCATTATTAACCAGTTTAATGTCATTAACTGTTTTGAATAAATAAAAATTTAAAAAACATAGCTTACAGAAAAAAATTATACATGACTGTTTGATTATGTAATAAGTCACTGGACTATCAAAATCATTATTATAACATTATTTAATGTTGTTACTTAACAGTAGAGACTAAAACCAAAAATAATTATCTTTAAAAGACTAAAATAAAATAATTTCTTTAAGACCAAAACCAAAAAAGTGTTATTTTTCAAAGATCAAATTGATATTTAAGTCTTCAGATTTCACAATTAGTAAGAAAACACAAAAATTTGAGAAGATTGAACTTTGAATTGAAGAACAGGAAAAGAAATTTATGAACACAACAGTGAAGATTGAAGAAATGAGACAATGTGTGAAGAGACAGCAGGAAGACACATTGGGTGGATAGAACCTGGGTCGTGCAAAAAACTGGTGACCCAAAATGCAGAAGAGATGAATATACAAGAAGCAAGAAGGATATGAATCCGGCCTGAGTTCTTAAAACCCTATTTAATCTTAGAGGAGATCACTTACCCAAAAATTAAGAAAATGGGATGAAAAGGTCCAAAAATAGGGGCATTTTGCAGTTTCTCTTGAAGAGTGAGAACAGCTACTATGATCGTAAAATAGCCATTTATCAATACCAGCAGCAATTTGCCACAATGGAGAAACATGCAGCTACTGCTCCTGTCATGCCCAAGTGCCATGGTGCCTCAGTAGTGCAGCCCACTACTGACTGCTATTGATAACTATGCTTGAGAGAGAAGTGAGGATTGAGTATGGTGTGTAGCCATTACCCGATAACTACCAGTACTGAATACATACCTAATACAGGTAGCGAATACCCATGCATCATAACTGTAAGCGTTTCAAAAATAAGAAAGCATTTATTGTTAATCAATCATGTGCAAAGGTAAATATACTCCTATGAATTAGAAGGCCTTTTCCCGAGTCATGAATCAAACTGTATCATGAATTGTACGATTCATGATCAATAATAAAATAGAAAAGCATATACAAATAACAAAGACATATTAAAGCATAAATTTACGATCAAAAGCTAAAAAACATAAATTTAGGAGCATTTTAACATTAAGAAACGTATAAAATATAAAAACATATGTAGTGTAGATTTTGCAAGAGAAATACACGTGTAGTGGCAGACAATGAGCAGAACCCATACCAAAATAGTGTGGAAAGAGAAACATACAGACTACAGGGCATAATGAGGGAGCAGTAAAGAAGAGAACAAGAAATATGCAAGAGACACATGAAAAATGGGGCTCGCTGGGTCTGATTGGAGTGAAAGAATCAGCCAATTCCCTCTCTTTTCTTCTAATTAGGATTTTCAGAACCAGGCTGCACATGATCCGAACCAGTTAGAGGTGTGACCCAGCTGTGGCAGAATTGCACAATTCAACCCCAGAACCATTTTTCCTACTATTCAATGGCAATTCAGGTGATTGATGGTGCGATTCAGGCAACAAAACAAGTCATCACACAATTCACATCACCAGCCACTTGTACCGTATCATACAAATCAAATTGTCAATCATACAATACTGATAACAGAGTTATAGACTATTTGTTTAGTTTTATTGTAGTAAAATATATGAATAAAAAAAAAACTGCAAAAACAAACCCTCCCCAGACTGTTTGGGATTAAGAGTGGCCCAATTTGGGGTGCAGACCCAACATCAACTCTCACCCAAGAAAAAAATAGACCTAGCCTCTTTCTCCCATCATCTGCCACCTCCTCACTCCATCTTCCTTCAGAAAAAAAACAAAAGAATCCTTTCCGTAGCTACTGCAACCCAAACTTGGGCAGAAAAACCTTTGACTAGAGGTTGCCTAGCTGGAAGTTGCAGACCACCTGTCTCGCTGGAAAACGAAAAGGAAATTCAATACCAAGTGGCCACTCTATCTGATATTGGCTGCAAAAATTGTGGCAAAATGCGCTGCGATGGCCGCAAACACCAGGCACTCCACAACTGCTCTTTGAAGAGCAGCACCCTGCCACTCCACTTCATTACCCAATGATCACGGTGCTACCACTCACAATTGGAAACTATGCTGTTGTCCAAGATTAATAGTCAGCTTTAGAGGACCTTTTTCCAAATATAAGTTAAGTGCGCTATACACCACTGGACCACAATTTCCGGCAACGTCAATGATCACAGCAAAACCGCAACTAAAAGCTTGGATACAGCACAAATAATGTAAAAGTACATAACTTAACTCAGTTTTATCAAGAACACGGAATTCTAGATTAATGTGGTGACCATTAATAATCCAAGGCACAACAAAATAAAGAGTAAAGCAAATGAGGAACAGGCTAAAAAGTGTATAAACAGAGAGAAAGTTCAAAGACAGGCAAAAGTAAAACCCTAATTTTTGTAAACTAATTGAAATGACACGTTAACAAGAAATTCCTTCCCCTAAACTAGAGCGCTTCTTCACTTAAACAATTTGGTAGAAGGTAAGATGATAGCACACAGTAAGTGGCACAGATAAAGCACGTAAAATCAATCATAAACGGCAAAAAGCAAGACAGAGATGTAATTAATTAATTTAGGGTAGCGAAAAAGAGCAAAAATGTTTCTTTGTGTTGTGTGTATGAATTTTGAAAAAGAAAAAAAGAAGGGAAGGAAAGGAACGAACCGTGTATATGACAGGGGTTTTGATTTCTAGAACAGCAACTTTTGCAACATTCATAGGGACACCTTGAACGAGCGACATTGCCGCACTGTTTGCACTTGGGTTTGTTGTGGCCGCGTTGAGACTTAGGCGGAGTAGGGGCAACACCTACGCCTACAGCTAGGGTTCCTGGTTTCACCGTTGTGTTGTTGGGTGTGGCCATAGAATACAGTAACACCCGCACCCACCTCTACCTTTCTTTCTTCTTCGCGCGAAATTGAAAATGAAAATTGAAACCCCCAACCCCAACAAGCAACAAACGAAAACAAAAACAAAAACAAAAACAAAAAGGGTCTCAGACACTCTTTTTTTTTATTATTTTCTTAATTTTTAATTTCTTACCCTCATTTCTACTTCTTTCCTCCTTATAATTTTAATTTATAATGCTCCACTCGCTTGTTGGGCCCGGTCCAATTCAAGTTTTCAACAAGGTAATTGCACTCTTTTTATGTATATGTTTTTTTTTTTTTATAAGTACCCAATTCAAAAATATAAATATAATTTTTTTTATTCTTACTCTTTGTCACTCACTAAGTCATTATACAATCTCCAAACAAAATAAAATTATTGAAAGACTAAGATCATGAATTTAAATGGACACAAACAAAACTAATTCAGGGAGCAATGGAGTTGTAGCTATTATTACCTAGTACTTGGACCATCTTGACCTGGTGTTTCATTTGAAAACACAGAATTATTTCATCAAGTCCCAAACCCTCATTCACACTGCACTCACCCTCTACAAATCACATACTACGGTTTTACCTTGGCCAATGCAACTTTACATGGTATAAGTTTCTCTTATTGGTAGATAATACAAGAATACATACAACTAAGAAGAAAAATAACTAAGAGCTGGATACCACAAAATTGTATTCCGAAAATTATTCTCCGACTGTGTTTAATTTTAACACTCTCAGAAGTTAATATCTGAAATGTATTGTTACACAATTTAGTTTTGAAACTTAATTTCTAAAGTGGGTAATTTTAAAAAATAAATAAAAGACATATATTAGAAAAATGATAGGTGTATATAGCAATTGTTATATATACCTCCCATTATTATTAATATACCTCATTTTTTTTTTCTAAAACAATCCTTATACAGCTCCCTTTTAATTGGATTTGCAACAGCGGTAACAGCATACGTCAATGCCGATAGCAGTGTGAAATCCAAAAAATGGTTACAGTAATAAGAGAAAACATGTTTATAATCAAGGGTGGTGCAACGAAAGCACAACACATCTTGAACTTGATTGGCTACATATGAAGGTATGGTGAAAGGTGATGTGAATTCCAATGATTCTCAAGTGGTGGAGTATAAATGAATTCTAGATTATGCAAGTCTTATAGATGGGGCGAAATAAAAATTGTACTGTGCAGAGCCTGGATCGTATTAGCAAGGTCTTAATGTGTATTATATTTTTCTCATTTCAGCTCTACATTCCTATACTTTTTGGTTATAATTGCATACATGTATCTTTTGGCCTCCATTTTATGCAACACAACTCGTGTTGTTGCTGGTTTTTATTAAATAAAATTTTCACTTTGCCTTAAGAACAGTTACACGGGCCTTGAAGGAAAAATGCTCAAAAGGAAGACGCAGAAGCATAAATGAAAGCAAGGAAAGCATACCCTGTCACGTTGTGAAACACATGAATGGATAAAAGAGCTTCCTGAAGTTTCTTTCCAAAATATATAGTAGTAATAAAAGAGGTGCATATAAAGGATATTTTTACAAAAACAAATATAAAAAAAGGTATATGTAACAATCGTCTAATTTGTCATGATTACAAACTAATCACCATATTTGTAATGCCTTGTTTAAAAATATAGGTGAAATTCTAAAAAGGAATAAATTAACTAAATTGATGTAATACTCTTTTGTATGATCATAATATGGATTTGGAATATTAAAATGAAGGCATTTAAAAAGTTTAGCTTTAAAAAAATAACTAATTGAATATGAAAAGACATTATTAAATTATATCGATGTAATTCTTATAATTATTATATTATTTAATAATTTTATATAAAATATGAATTTTGTTAATTTAACTATTGAATTATAATTTTATATTATATTGATTGTCTATGTCAAATTTTATAAAAATTGAACAACAATAAAAAAAAAAAAACTCATACTTTTGTATATTTTAAAAAGTATATATTATGTTTATTTTTTATTTATATAAATGAGATATTAAATAATTTTGGATTAATATAAAATTTTGCTTATATGATTTATGTGATACGAACTCTCAATCTAACGGTGAATTTTAAAAAATATTATCTAATTAAAAGTTATTGAATGATGTAATAAGTGTAAAAGTTATATCGATATAATTTGATTCTTTCCTATTAAATATTATTTTAGTGGTGATTTATAAATTATAAATATGTTACTATGTTTAAGATTAATTAAGTATATTTGACTTTTAAGTAAAGAGAAATAAACTAATTAAAATTTTCTATCTAATTATATAATTAAATGAAAATTATATTTTTTTTAACTTGATATAATAGGCAATAATTTATGCGCTATGAAATAAAAACGTATATAAATTTTCATGAGAATAAGAATGGTTGCTAAGAAATACAAAGGAAATTTAGAATAGTGTTCTTATATTTGTTCTTATATTTTCTAAGAAATTGACAAAACGATTGCGCACAAGGGATATGTTGCAAGGGACAGACCACTCATAAGCTAAAAGATCTTAAATAACTTAAAAAATGGCGAATTAATATAAAAGGACACATCTAACATACTATAGGTATTATTGTAATTAAAAACTAATCTTAAATGGATAATAAACATATACATGCAACCTTTACTCAAAAGTAAGATCTTGCATACAAATATTTTGTCTGATAAGCACTATACTTTGCCTTCAAGGTGGTAATAGATGTAATATTTAGTAGATTTTCAATCATCACTCAACCTATAAAAATAATTACCTAAAAATTATCATACTTCACATAAGTTAACATATAATTTATAGCTCTCTATAAATATTTCAAAGTCTTTTATGGCCTTCCAATGATCCAAAATAGGTTGCTCAAGTATTTTCCCAAGACATTGACATTAAAACTTGTATTAGGACAAAGACAAACTTGAACATACATTATGTTGTAAATAATAAAAGCATATGAATCTTGTTTATCTCATTTACCTCCCTACTATTTTGAGGTACATTAAGACTTGAAGATTTTTCTCCTCTCAAAAGAGACACATAACACAAGGAGGCAAATTGCAAATTAAAAATTTTGAATATTCTTTAAGATCATTGAAGAATATTGCATGACCTATCGTGAAAAGTTGAAAGTCAAAATCCACTTAAAGCATTACCTAGAGTCCTTCATATTACAATGATTACTCAACATATGTTTAGTGTCAATTAAAAGCTCATGTAGTTGTCGCCAAGGAGGATACATCAACATGCAAGATGAGAATCATGAATTTGCTACCAATATTCTTGCATAAATCTCCATTTTGAAAAATTATTTAAACATCTATGTGGTATAATTTCAAATCAAAGCAAGCCACCAATCCATACCATCTAGATTATGCTTACTCTTAAAACCCTTATAAGACCTTACACACTTGATCTTCTAGGTCATTTTCAACTTAACCACCTTAAAGGACCTGAAGGCATCCAAAGGAGATCGATCCAATCACAACTAGAGACATTGTCTATAAAGATAATAAAATGCTTACTTCTATGCTTATGCCTAACAAAGAAATTAAGAAACATGTCATTTAGATTCAACATATGTGGACATCACAAAAAAATATTAAGCAAACAACAATGACATAAATAATAAGTTGTCTATTTCTAAACTCACAACTATGACTACAAGATTGAACAAAAAAAGTTTATCCTCTTGAAAATGGCATAATACTAGAGCCATCAAAATGGGTCAAAATTCGTGGGTCAACTCAATTCACCATAAGTTTGAGCCAATTTTTGTTCATTTCAATTATTTATAAAAATATGATTCAACCCACTAGATTGGACCTGTTGTTGGTTAGGCTAACTTGTTAATCAAAATATGTTAGTAAAAATAATTCACTTCTCTCACTCACTCTCAACACAAACTCGATTATCTTATTTTAATGCAATTTTGGGTTATCTAAAAATATTATTGTTTCAATAAAATTGGTTTTGTTTATTAAAAAAACTTTTTGTAAGTAAAAATTATTAGAATGTGTTTTTCTTTCAAAAAATTATTATTTATATTTATTTTAGGTAAACCAACACATTTAACCCACTAACTCTTGATAATCTAAGTTGAGTTAACTTTTTATAAACTCACTAAAAAGTAAATCGAGTTTGGTTGATCTACCTTTTGAGCAACTTGTAGTGGGTTACGCCAAGCGAATTGAGTTGGCTTAGTTTGACCTCTCTATATAATACTAAGATGTGTTTAAAAGGAAGATTTTAAAAAAAAATTCATAATGTGTTGTTACTTAACTTTGCTTAACTTCATTAGGCTTGTCAACTCCTTTTTTTCTTATTTTTCTTATCAAGAATGTAGTAGTCACTCCACTTGTGTTTATATTTCTTACAATACTTTAAATTCTCCTTGAATAACTTGTTGTTGGACCCTAAAATGTTGAGTTACATTCCTTACTTTGTCATAATTAAATTTATGCACAAAATTTATGAAGTATAAATTCATGGGTGATTTGATGATCAATGAAAGGAAAATCATACTCCCTCTATCCTGTTATAATTGGTATCTTAAATTTTTTTTTACATAAATCAAGAAAATTTATTTAATAGATGAAAAAAACATAATTTTACTAAATTAACCTTAATCTTAATTGATTTTGCTAAATATAATACAAGACAATAATAATATTAAAAAATACATTAAAGATATAAATAAATATAATATTTAATATTATATTAAAAAATTAAAATCACAATATTTTAAGACAGTTTATTTTACATTACAATTATAATAAAACTAAGGAAATAATAAAATATTTAATACTTTTTTAGAGGTATCAAACAATTAACAGAAAAAGATAAAAAGGTCCAGATACTTTGAATTCGGATGTGACTAAGTAATTTTTAATACTTTTTAACCTAATAAATTGTTTAATACTTTTTAGAAGATGATAATTTTTAACCTTAAAAAATAATTGGCACAAAACATACTAAAATAATAATAAAATCAACGTCATATCATTATTTAACTACAAAAATAGATGACAAAGGATAAAAGAGCTAACGACACAAAAGTTTTGAAACCTTGACCGTTCAAGCTTTTTTTATGATAAAAATTGATTTTTTTAAAAAAAAATTAGGGATAAAAACTTAATTAACTTGGGAAAAAAAAAAAAACAGGAAAATTATGTAATCTGATCTCACGCTCTCAGGAGTCTGCAGGTAAAGATGGGCTTTGACTTTGGTTACATAAAGTTAACGCTCCCAATGCCATATATTTATCATATGGATGTCGGCAAGGTAAGACAAAAATAATTAGTTATAATTGGTTTGGTAGAATGAAGATACTGTTAGATGTTAAATCATCCTCACTCACTCTGTCTTATCCAACCAACTCATACTCTCTCTTTCTCTCTCTTTCTCTCTCTTTCCATTTCCACAACAACAACATGGAGGGTCTCATCAAAGGGTTGGTCGACGTTGCTCTTGGTGCTGCCGATCACAACGATCAGGAACAACAAGGCGATCAACGCTCCTGGGCCGACCTCGTCTCTGGTGCCGATCAGGATCAGGATCAGGTTTCCTTTGCCTTCCAATTCAACATTCCCATTTTTTCAATTTTTACTTTTTGCATGATCCCCCAATACCATTTTTCATGTTTCATTTTTCCAGGATCAACCGTGTCCTCAGCACCAGCCACAGCCTCAACAGTGGTCCAACTCACCTTCCAAGGTCACATTTCTTCATCTCAATTCTCAAGCCCGCCCCCCGCCCCAAATGTAATCTTTTTCGTTTATGTTATGGTCATTATAGGAAGAACGGTGGGAAGAGGATAGTCACAGTTACAGGGCTTCCAACAGGCCTCATCATCAGGTCAATGTTAATCACTTGTCCTCTTTTGTTAAATACAATACAACACTCTTCTCTTCTCAATGTAACTGCTCTTATTCTATTGCCTTTTTTCTATATTCAGGAACCATACCGTCCTCAGCACGACGAGTGCCAATCTCAAAATTTCAGCACATCCCAGAAGGTACCCCCTCTTAGCTTCAACTTAACGTTGCAATCTTACACGTTGAACAGATATATGGCAAGGCTGCAGCTTGGCTTTAAAGTTTATAAATGACGTGTTTTCATATCTCAAGATCATCCCTAAATGTTTGAATTTTGAATTGTAATGTGGCTGAAACCTGACTTTGTTCATCTAGCAATATCAAGATTTTTGTTGGTTCCGATGTTTCCTTGATATGATATAGATCACTATTCATTAGGGTCATTTATCCTAGTGATAGATTACTCGTGATATTACTTAATATATGATAAAGTTGTGGCATCCCAGTTGCATTTCGATGTTGCATCCTGCTTGTAGTTGCTTTGATCCAGATCTATCTTGTCTCTGTGCATAGTGTTTAAGATTGTTGTTGGAGAAAAACATTAGAAGATTTTCTTTTTCAATTTATGTACAAGATAAATGTTCCAATGAACTGGGTAGTTGAGAATCTAGCTTCAAGAGAGCATGGCAACATTAAAAATGTTGAGTAAGTTGGGTTATTGGACACTGTCTTTTTCTTCTTTCAATGTGATGCAATAGGGAGAATTCTTTTTCTTCTTTTGATGTGATGCATTATATAATAGGGAGAGTTTTTGTATTGAAATTGTATTATTTTAGTGACATTCAGTTTTTAATTTTTGCAG
Organism: Pachyrhizus erosus; assembly: GCA_026544285.1. Classification (NCBI taxonomy): domain Eukaryota; kingdom Viridiplantae; phylum Streptophyta; class Magnoliopsida; order Fabales; family Fabaceae; genus Pachyrhizus; species Pachyrhizus erosus. The sequence goes on from JAMLFT010001792.1 coordinate 16,872, forward strand.
GTGGATGAAGATCAAGATGGATGGCAAACTGTTGGCAAACCTTCAAGGCGGACACACAAGGTTTATCATTTTAATTTTAATCAATATATCAAATGAAAAAATTTATGTGTCTTTTTCAGTGTTATGCATCATTTTAGATGAATTCTATTATATTAATAATGTTGTTACTGTTCTTCAAAAAAAAATAAAAATTCTGTTACTGGTATATCTTCTTTGAATTCTACTATATGTTAACTTTGTTACTGAATTTGTATCTAATCAGTTCTTTCTGAATTTCTGTGCTTCATCCCTGTCTGAATCTGAATGATGGATCTTACAACTTGATGTAGGTTCCAAAGGAAAACTGGCACTATAAACGACCTGCTGACGAGCAAGAATACTCTAATGAGGTTGAAGTTGGTGCTGGTGTGGAGCCCTCAGAAGATGAACTTGCTGATCTAGCAAGAGCTTGTAACAAACTCTGGGATCTTGATTTAAATCGGTTGACACCTGGCAAAGACTATGAAATTGACTGTGGTGAAGGGAAAAAAGCTTACCAAAAGGAAGATATGGCACAGGGGACCATGTTTACTTGGCTTAGTGATGATGTATTTAGAAAGCCTACATTTACTCGTTTTCTCTCACTTTTAGATAATTACAATCCACAGCAAGGATCTAAGGAAGTAGTCACGACTGAAGAGAGACAAGAGCAAGCTTCTTTCATAGAAGAAATCAGTAGAACAGCACCAATTAAATATCTTCACAAGTATCTTGCATCCAAAGGAATTGCATCAGGGAGTTACCAAGATTTCAAAAGAATGATTACCAGTCTGTGGTTTGACCTTTATGGCCGTGGTGGCACTTCTGGTTCTTCGTCTGCTTTTGAACATGTTTTTGTTGGAGAAATCAAACAATGTGGCGAAGTTTCTGGCTTTCATAACTGGCTGCAGGTATGACCTCTTATTTTTCTTCTGCCTGTTTGTATTTCTAATTTTCTATTGGAAGTCATATTTGGTGCTCTTTTAAACCATTATTCTGATATCACCAGTCTCATTGGTTAGCCTATTACTCTTGTATATTGTGGATTAGTTTGCCATTGCGCTGCTAGTGTTATTGTAAACATATCTCCTTGAAGAATAACTTCAAAGTTGCAATTGCTAAGAATACTTTGCAATAGTCTTGTGTAGTCAACAGTTTGCCCAATGACATGCTATAACTACAAGTACTTATTCAGACCTGCTAATTTCTTTGTTATTCTATGTTTTGCCCATAACCTTTTGTAATGCTTCTTTCCAAAAGTATTTTATCTTGTTATATGTGAAGTCATTAATCTATTAAGTAGATGAAGCTTGCACAGATATATTTTGTTTCTTTAATTTGTAATTTGAATTTGAACTTGTCGTTAAGTGAGTTTTTCGATCTCACCTGTTGATGTATTTTGGCAGTTTTACCTTGAAGAAGACAAGGGGAAAGTTGATTATCAAGGCTATATTTTTCCCCGTCGACGGGGACAAACTGTGAGTAACTATTTGTTGAACTTATTTTATTGGCAATAATCCCAAATATAGAAATATAAGTGTGGTGTACCAAACACAGGAAAGTTATAAACTCATGCATTAGCTAGACATCAAAGCACATTGAAAATATTTTTCAGCAACAACAAATTATTTTTCCTAGAACAATGAGAGTCTTAATTATAAATTGAGTAAATTACACCGACAGTTTAAGATATAAATTGAGTAAACTACACTGATACCTTAAGATATTGTGAGATTGCATTAATTCCCTGTTATTTTAACATTTATAATATTTCTTATAGAAGGAGACAGTGTAATGTTTTTTAAATAATTAAGGGGGTTAGTCTAATGTATAAGGAGTGTCAGTGTAATGTTTTTGAAACAAATGAGGTTTTTTACTATCTCACAAAACTTAAGAAATGTCCATGTAATTTACTCTTATAAATTTTCGTTCAATAGTTTTGTTTCATTACAAAAAATTCTTTTACTTAGGTTGGTTATGTTAGTTTGTAGGTAAACATTTGTTATTCTTTATGCTATAACCACCTCATTTTTAATGTTCTCTGCCACCATAACCTGCAGCCTGACTCTGAAACCCAGCTTCTGACTATTCAGTTTGAATGGAATGGTGTTTTGAAATCTGTATCAAGCACTTTGGTTGGAGTGAGCCCTGAATTTGAAATTGCTTTGTATACCCTGTGTTTCTATGTTGGCGGGGAGGATAACCGCATTCAACTTGGTCCATATGAAGTTAATATCAAGTGCTATCGTTTAGGCAATCGAATTGGATCTGTTTTCCCCATTGCAGATTCTTGAATTTTCAGTTTCCAGCAATGCTATTTGTTTCCAACGAAATCGTTTGTTATGTATACTTGAGAACTTGTCACTCATGGCTGTAAAGGTAACAATACCAATTAGATCAAGTAGTATTGGGTAGCATAATATTTACAGAAGTACATACATTTAGTGGCTCTTTTGTCTTGTGGAAATAGTTTACTTCTTTTTTTAATTCCCTCCTCAACGATATGCTGTTATGTGTTATTGTTAAAATCTTAGATTTTGCTGGAAGGGGATACCTGTACGATACATTTAGATATCTAGGAAATTTTATTGGATACATGCATGATAGTCCTTCTCTTGGATATGTCCAAGTGTCCAACAACTTTTTGAGTTGTGCTGCAAAGGCCATCCCTACCCTGTCTTTCGAAAATATCTAGGATATTCTCAAGATATTTTTTTGAAGAGTGTTCTAAGTAAGATTTTATACATGAGTTCATTCCAAATTCTCAAATTTTCAAATATTTTGCTGAGTTGATTGTAGTTCCAAATATTTCACCTTGCAATTCGTGACTAAATTCATCGGTATTGACCATCTTTTCTTCAAAAAAAGAAAAAAATTGCCTTCTTGCTCTGTAGAAACTGCATAAACTTCTGCCATAACCCCCCATCCTTCCAATATTTTATTTGCAATTTACTTTAAAGGTACGGAGCCTTTATTTTATTACCATGTTGATGAACTTGCATAACTAGACCTCATAAAACCCATGCTTTCAATTCATTAGTCCACCTATGTACATCAACAATCATTGCTAAGTTATTGGATTTGTAAATTCTGTAAAATCTAGGGTGATTAAATGAAGGGTAAAGTGGGGTTTCACTTGGGGTTCAAGCAGGTTTAGACGTATAGCTAGCGGAGGAAGAACCACAAGTACAGAGGGTGTACCCCACTCGTAGCTAGTTGTCAACAAGCGCAGCAAGTGCCACTAGTGTGGAAATAGGTAAAATAAATATTGTGCATAAGATGGGAGTTTTCCTTATCGTGACAATGAAATTAGATTCTCTTTAAGAAAGGGGCTGATTATATTTGACCAAAAAGTTAGGTTCCACGTACCCATAGCCATAAACAGCATTTACCCATTTAAATTGGAACTCATAACTTCACCAATCAGAATGGTTCCTCACCCGTGTCCTTACAAAATAAGAAGATTTGAAATAGCCTATTTTGAAAGAGAGAGATTCCCTCCATTTTGGATTACTTTAGATATAAATCTTAATGAAATCAGTGAATTTCACCACGAGGGATTTTAGAAAGCTGTCATTTTTCTTACTCCCGGAAGAGCTAATGCTAAAAAGCATTTTTCAAATTAAACGCCCATGGCTTCTGTCATGATTTGTTGATCTTCAAATCTTAAATTGTTAACTTCTTATGTAAGAATTGAGGCTAACTTGTTTACCTGTCCCTTTTCCCTTGGTGTCAATTAATAATTTTTTTCCTTCTATTACTTTTTTTAGCTGGGAGAGGAAATATGACAAACGTAAAGATAAGGTTCTATTTCCTCCACAATTGTCCTATGAATTACGTGCACACAGCTCATCTCAATAGCCGTTCGTGGGATAGAGTACAAAATATCAAAAATCAAGCATTTTGAAAGATTCTGAATCATCTATTTCGGAAACAAGATCAACTTGCCCGATTTCTCAATCAAACTTGAATACTTCCACGTTCCATCTGATGTCGATGCATTATAGCCGACGAGACAATATACACTTTTTAACCGAGTTCTTCCTAACATGTATGTCTGTCCCCTAATAATATATTCAGTTTAGGAAGTTGTAGTAATCCGGTAGGTGGCGAGAGTTTAGCTGGGATTTGAGTCCCACTACTCTTTTCTCCATCTTCCAACTCTTGACTACTTGAAAACCATTAGGTTAAAAAACAGTGCAAGCATTTGAATATTGCCAATACCTTATGAGCCAGGACTATGCCAACAAATGGCTAAGTAAAAGGCTATGAATAATATCTCATTCAATTTTTATACATGACCATCCCAAAAGGCCAGAACCGAATTCAGTGCAGTCAAATTTGCACACACTCTTTCACGCAGTCACCACCTAAGCTCTAATCTACGGAATGCATGAGGTCTAATTTTTATTATGTTAACTTAATTTTATTTTTTTTTATATTTAAAAGGAATTGAAATAGAAATAAAACTATGTCATAGGTGAGCATGACCTACTCTAAAATCCAAATTCGTTTTGAATTGGAAATGAAATGGTTTGACTCTCCCCTCTGAAGATTTAATGCTAGGTTAAACATAGTGCCTATATAAGAGAAGCAACTCGCTGGGCTAGACGTGGGTAGCATGTAATCTAGGAATTGGATCTCTAGAGATTTGAATTGAACTCTGCCCCGTGCATTTATAATCCAACGGTATATAAATTTTGAAAAATAGAATTATGCTTTATTTTATTGAATAAAGAAACATTTTTAAGGGTTAATAAGATTTGTGCGGTTAAAATTTTAACTGTAGAGAATTTTGATTCAATAATCTAGTGTAGTAGACCCAATCAAAGTCTCATTTAAAAAGGATATATATAAACCTATCTATTTATATAAAAAGGGACATAAACTTTAAATTAGGTTGATGTATTAGGTTATAACTATCAAAACTGTTTTGTTTTTGTTTTATCCAAGGGATCCCTTAGTCTAAAGTTAAATACTATTCTCTTTGAATAAGAATACTCTTTCATACCCAAATACTAAGAAATGAACTCTTGACCAAGATATTTGAGGACCATAGTTATCTTTCAACTAATTTACACTATGTTGGTTATCAAGTTTGTTTTAATGATAAGAAGAATGGTTATCTGCAAACCATATTATACTATGTTGATTATCAAGTTCTGCTTAACTAAAGCAGTCTTGCAGACTTGAGAATGATTTGTTTCCCAAAATCACATCTACATATCAAAGTCAAAGAAGCTCGAATATCATGTCAATAATCAATTCACCCAAAAATTTTCTGCAATTATTGAAACGCCCGCGTTACTTTCTGTTGTTCTATCTTTTTAATCAATCAGATAATGGATAAGCAGCACAAAGGCTTTACCAGTCGGATTAATTGCATGTATGGATTCGCGCTTGCCACATCGTCTATGTAATTTAACGTGAAAACGTGGATGAGACGTAAATCCAAACACGCTATAAACAGCTGGTAATCCGTAAAAGTAGTGCAGCATATTAGCAAATGAAGAATCTCATAAGCATTTTAATTCTTCCTGCAAGGCTTCAAATTTTGGACGTTATCAAACCAAAATAATTGCAAGTCTGTGGTAGGTATTAGGAAAATTGTTGCCAGATGACAAAAAGTACATCTCATCCACATTCAATGGCTATACATTATTGGTCAACATTAAAATTCTATTAATGCCCATCAATAAAATGCATATGTTAAATCTGAAATGGTATGATAAATTGAGTAGTTATCAAAAACACGCGGAAAGAACGGTCCAAGACTAATGAAACCAAAGACTTGCTCTGAACCACAGGTTTTCCCAACTAAATGAACATTCAACATTTCTTATCCTGAGCAAGGTTAACCAGAACCAAGAAAATATTGAAATTATGAGACATTTTCATCCACGAAAACCCAGTCTGCAGGAAAAGGCAGAAGACAGAAACCAGTGACAAGCTAGTTCATTTGGTGGGGTTTGTCTTATGGCGGAAATACAAAGCCACTCACCAATTATCACGCCAACCAATATGCTAATATCACACAAAAAGAAAAGAAAAGAAATAATTAAACATTCCATGGCACATTCAATTTTGGCTTCACTTTTGAAAGCTGTTTGCAGCTGCTATCCAAGAATACATTTCCATAATTTAGTTCATAGATGGGATTTTTTTTTTCTTTTTTTACAATTTCAGCTGATTCTTTAGTATCCATTTCACTTCAGATTACGAAACAAACATTTATTAGGGCAAACCATTCTACCTCAATCAGTGCAATGAGTTTAGAAAATCATTCAAGCACAAAGTCACGTATTGAGACAAGAATCCTTCAAAAGAGAAATTATTGAGCAATGTGAAACCATCATGTATCATGATGACGACTAATCTCTACAAAACATATATTAAATGTGCAGTATTTTAATCTTAAATATAAATAAATTTCAATTAATTTTATTATATTTAATAAAATTATTTATAGATACTTTTTATTTAATTGATATTTTATTTTTAATAATGTCTTTTTTTTTATATATAAATTTAATGAAAGATAATTTAGAAAGAAAATTATTTTTTAAAAGAGATTAATAAAATTAAATAATTAATTAATGTAAATTTATTTATTTTTCTTATAATCCAGACCGGAAGGAAGGAGTGTGTGAATTAGATCACCTTAATTAAAAATGACAATATGATCGCATAGCCTCGGGATACGTCAGTTATTGTTTACTGAAAATTTTCACTTGAACTGACTGAGGTTCATACGTTAAAGTGAAGGCTAGTAAATAACAGTTAAAAATTGAGGTTCATACGTTGAGTTAGATAAGAATGAAAGAGGTGGAAACACGTAAGCAAGGTTCAAACAGAACAGACTAGTTTTGATTTTTTGCACTTTTTCCACTTTTCAATTAGAGCCCACCAATGTTGTCAACTTCAACTCCCAAACCCGAGTTCCTTCTTATAAATACATGCATACAATATTGAGCAATTCCTACATATCCTTCCTCCATCTTCAAAGTATGGCTCTAACACTTCGTTCTTCAATTTCTTTTATTAATCAGAAGGAAACCAGAGTCCTTAAAACTTCTGATGACATCCCTGCGATAGTTAGTTTTGCAAAATTTAAGTCATCATTCCGTCTCCGGGCAAAAAGTTTCATGCAAGATACACATCAAACTCGTGAGAACAGCTTCAATTCTCAAGAGAGGACTAACGAAAAATGGGAGAAGGTGCTTGCTCCATCGGTTGCACATAACCACAATGATACGAAGAGAGTACCTGTGTATGTGATGCTGCCACTAGACACGGTAACAATGGGAGGAAGCTTGAATAAGCCTAGAGCAATGAATGCAAGTTTGATGGCCCTTAAGAGTGCAGGAGTTGAAGGGGTAATGGTGGATGCTTGGTGGGGTTTGGTGGAAAAAGATGGGCCTTTGAAGTACAACTGGGAACCCTATGATGAACTTGTGCAGATGGTGCAAATGCATGGTTTGAAGCTTCAAGTTGTTATGTCTTTCCATCAGTGTGGGGGGAATGTTGGAGACAATTGCAGGTATGAGACTACTTGTTTTATGTTACTTGTGAAAGTTCTTTTTTCTTTTTAATTTGCCCCTGTTGGAAATTGATGTTTTGAAACCAAGCAATCCTTTTCTATTTGTTCCGTGTTATGGAGAAATAGTCAGCGGCACCAAAGTAAAACATTTAAATAAAAGGAACGTTACTGTTATATTCTCTAATACTATGGTAGATGATATGAGTAATAGGCTTTGTTTTTTTTTTTTTTTTTTTTCAGCATTCCTCTACCACCGTGGGTGTTGGAAGAAATCAGCAAGAACCCTGACCTGGTTTACACAGACAGATCAGGGAGGAGGAATCCTGAGTACATCTCCTTGGGCTGTGATTCAGTTCCTGTTCTAAGAGGAAGGACTCCCCTCCAAGTGTACGCTGACTACATGAGAAGCTTTCGTGACAGATTCAGAGATTACTTGGGCAGTGTTATCGTGGTAAGTAATTCAGCATCTAATGCTATAAACTGTTAAACACAGATTACGGCTGATATATAATACAGAAACGGCAATTTAATAAAATTATAAAATTATGTTTGTATTCTGAAGTATTCGTGTATCTAGTACCGACTTGGTCTATTGTGTAAAATGCAACAAACAAACATACAAGAAGTTCCCTTGTAATTTTGAGCTTTCTAACTAGGTTCTGTTTGAATACATTTGTACTTGTAACAGAAAAATATAAAACAAACTTTTTCATTAACTGAAATTAACTCAAGAAGTTAAAATCAACTTTTTGAACAAGTTATATGATATTGACTTCTCTGAAGAACCAACTTTAATTTGCGTATAAATTAATTTCAGCTTTATTAGAGAAATTTATTTCTTATTTTTTGTCTTCTATAAGTATTATCCAAACATAACCTAACGTTAGCAACCGTACAGACTTAAAACATTTATCGAGACGGCTTTGGTTGAAGGCTCTTTATATAAATTAAGGCTTAGATTATTACAATAGGAATTTGGAACATTATGCTGGCTACGTTGCAATTTCCACATTTTTTTTCTCCATCCCTCTGCATTGAACGAAATTTGAATTTATAAGATCAATACTTTTGCAGGAAATACAAGTGGGGATGGGTCCTTGTGGAGAGCTGAGATATCCATCTTATCCAGAAACCAACGGAACTTGGAGGTTTCCCGGAATTGGAGAATTCCAATGTTATGACAAGGTATTAAAAAAACATCTCTTTAAACCTTTCTTGTATATTAATCCAAAAGCGTGATTGTAATGGTATTGTTTCATAATCATTGGTCCCTATTGACTTATCACAAGGATATCACACAGAAGATAGAAAAAATTTCAAAATATCTATGAACTAAAATGACTTGTTTGTCATGCAGTATATGAAAGCGTCCTTGGCAGCAGCAGCCGAAGCCATTGGAAAGAAAGAATGGGGAGGAGGTGGACCCCATGATTCGGGTCAATACAATCAATTTCCTGAGGATACTGGATTTTTCAGCAGGGAAGGGACATGGAACACTGAATATGGACAGTTCTTTCTGGAATGGTACTCTGGTAAATTGCTGGAACACGGTGAGAGGATCCTCGTATCTGCCAAAGGAATATTCCAAACATCAGGGGTGAAACTTTCAGGGAAAGTTGCTGGAATCCATTGGCATTACAGAGCAAGGTCACATGCAGCTGAACTAACTGCCGGCTACTATAACACTCGAAATAACGATGGATATCTGCCTATAGCCAGAATGCTGGCAAAACATGGAGTTGTCTTCAATTTCACCTGCATGGAAATGAAGGACAGAGAGCAACCTGATTTTGCTAACTGCTCACCTGAAGGGTTGGTTCACCAGGTGAAGATGGCAACAACAACAGCTAGAGCTGAACTTGCAGGGGAAAATGCATTGGAGAGATATGACGCAGATGCATATGCTCAAGTTTTATCAACAAGTAAGTCGAAATCCGGCAGCGAATTGGCTGCATTCACATATCTAAGAATGAACAAGAGGTTGTTTGAAGGAGATAACTGGCGGCACTTAGTGGATTTTGTAAGAAGCATGTCTGAGGGTGGTCGGAGAGAGAGACTTACGGCATCTGATACCAATGGGAGTAATCTTTATGTTGGGCACATCAAAACAACACAGGAGAAACACACACAAGAGGCTGCTCTTGTGTAGACATATATTTTAGCAAGCTCAGGCATCTTGGTGTATAGTTTACTTCATCATAATATATTTTTTTTATAGAAAAAATGAAGGTAAAGAAAAAGGGGAGAAATGAGACAGGATTCTGATGTGTATACACAGAACACTGGCATATGTCATGCCGGCATCTGAGATGACCGAGAAGATATTATTTTATTTCATGTAAATGTATATACGTATAACTCCAACTACAGTGGAGAAAAATAGTTTATCTGCTAACGTTATAAACCGAATAATACTGATATTGGTCTGTATTCAGTATTTGCCATTTCTAGTTTGATTAGTTAATCCCCAGAAAAACATCTACATAAACTCTCTAATGCCATTGGTTTCTCTCGTCTGAAATCAATATGAAGTAAGGAAATATCAAAATGTTAAAAGAGAGAAATTTCTCAACATTATTGTCATGTTTCAAGATTCAACCAAAGACAATCTTTTCTACAAAAAAGATAACATTATGCCAAGAAGAAACCAGTGAAATAGCAAGTCGTCAACTTAGAAGAAAGAGGAGGAGGAGGAAAACCTTTTCTTAACTAATCAGGAAAAAATTGATGATCGGTTGGTTATCAATATTTTCGGCAAAATAATCAGATCAGTCCCAAGGAAAAAATCCTATTGCAATAAATTTTCACATGACATGATGTTGCGAAAATTTTGCAACTATCACCCTATTACTAGAATTAAACAGATTTTAATAGGGCATTACCTATTTAATGTTTATCAAGAAGAAAAAAAAAAAAAAAGGTTATTTTTTACACGATCTTGTCGTGTGAAAATCTCAAATAAGAGAATCCATCTCACGCATAATAATTGAACCAGTCATTTAATGTCCTTAAGGAAAAGGATATAATCCCCTTGAAAATAAAGAAACACAAATACATCTTACAAAGAGAGAATCCACAAAAGCCAACAAAAGGAAAAAGAGTACATGAAGCAAGCAAACTTGTGAAAGAATAACTAAGCGAATCGAGATCGAGGCAATAGTTTTTACCTGAGTCTCTGAAATAGAGATAATTGAATTGAAAAGCATAATATAAGGAAGGTGCAGATTCAACAATTAACGCTAGTTACAAAATTGTTAGGGGGAAGAGACATAGAGTGTAAGGATGTTAAGGAAATAGAATTAACAGAAAGAGATAGTTGAATCAAGAATGTGAGGGAGAAGGAGGGTTTCCGCGACGTAGATCTTCGATTAGTTGAGAGAGCTCTTTACGTGATGACTCTCTGCCAAACATGAAGCCATACCTAAGAGGAAGGAATCAATTAAGCACGTGACTTTATTAAGACAGTTATGATATGATAACTGAATTAGGAGTGAATGAGAATGAATTGAACTACCAGAATGAAATTGCAGAGAAAACACCAGCAGTTGCAATAGTCTGAACCAGAGTGAGCCTCTTCTCCATTCTCTTTTTTAGTTACTTCTGCAATCTGTTTCTAACACACACCATTCATTACACATCACCCTTTTAACCTGGGCCTTCTTCAACAACGCCAGGCCCAACTTAATTATTCTCCAAATTCAAATAAATATTTTATAAGCTGACTCCTTTTAGCTGTTATTTTCATACGTGGATTTTAATCTCTCTTAGTTACCTTGTGTCTCATAAAAATCTTATTTTCATTATTCTTATAAGTTTTTGAAAATTATAATATTGTAATAAGAAATACCTTTTCAAATCAGTTGTAAACTGTACACCAAAAAAATCAAGTATTGACTATATTTGTCTCATGGTACAGTTTTACTAATAATTCTATTTTTGTTTCTTATGTTTATCCTCGTTTGCTTTCATTTTTTTTTTTTACTTAAATATATTTTTATTTCTTAAAAATATGAATCTTTCTGTCTTAAATAGTTCTTATCCCTGAAAACATAATTATAATTCGACTCTTGAATCTCATTGACATACTAATACTAATTAATTTGACAACTAAAGCGATAAATATTTATTAATGGAAAAATATATTTTAAAATTACAATTTATGTGGTGAATAAATTTAAATCTAACCCAATAGTAAGTTTAAAAAAATTATCTAATTAAAAATTATTAAATAATATAATAGTTAATACAGTTATTTATAAAATTGAGT